>APFE031507455.1:0-25028 GCA_000404065.3 Pinus taeda
TAACATTGAAAGGAACATAATGAAAAATCAAGCTAGTAGTCCCGGTTTTGGGATCTAGGGGAAAGTCTCTGTGTATATGTGTTTTATGTGTTATGCTCTCGCTATTGTTTATTTTCCGTGTTTTAGAATTCGTATGCAGGTAATTTCTGTACGGGGTTTAGGAAGCGATTTTACCTCCCAATGTTACCCTTCCCTCGTTACAACTCTTCCAAGCCTTGAGAGGGACCCCTTCAGCCTTACTTCAAAAAAAAATCAACCAAATAAATTTATATATATATTTAGTAAATAAATTAACGAATGGGTAACTTAAGGCTTTAAACTTACCATTAAAATTATATATTTTTTGTATCCTAATAAGATTAGTACTCATTTACTTCTATCCTAACAACCGATTACCTTTATTAATTTGACTAAGAATGGATATTATTAAATAAATCATTTTTATTTTATTTTATTTATACAATTTTAAACCTTTATAAAAAAAAATTAGTTATTCTCTCATGTACTAATTGTACCTAATTTTACTTATTTATAGATTTAGAATACTATATTATTAGTCTTAAGATTATTAAAATAAAAATAATATTAAATTTATTAATATAATCTTGACCTGGACTAAGAGTCCAAATTAGCGGTTCATTAGCTGTTATGTAGCCGTTGGAGTCTCTGCTCAGTGTATTTAACATGCTAGGCCAGATATGATTCTTCAACTTGACCTGACGATGAACCACACTAGTTGGTTCGAAATGCATCGACAAAGGTCTTTTTCATGTGATTTACGCCGAAACTCTTCTTATAAACAATTACATTTTTAAATCGACTTTCCATAAATCAATATTAATGGTTATTTAAACTTTCAAAAATAAATATAATAATTAAAAATAAATTAATTGACTTTCGTTGTGCATTTATTCCTTGCACAGGCTGGCATCCCCTGGAAGTTGTAACTGTGTATTTTGAATTGAATTCCCTGCCTTGAGCTTCCTGCTAATGCGTAGAATCGACTTTCCATAAATTGATATTAATGGTTATTTAAATTTTCAATAAAAAATCTAATAATTAAAAATAAATTAATTGAATTTCGTTGTGCTTATATTCCTTTGCACAGACTGGCATCCCCGGGAAGTTGTAGCTGTGTATTTTGAATTGAATTCCCTGCCTCGAGCTTCCCACTAACGCGTAGACAATAACAGATGATGTCAAACGTAAAACAGGTTTCCGACTGCAAAATTTTTCCGATCATAAACAGATCCAATAATGAATATCAACATCCGTCTTTGTAAACAAAGATAAAAAGGTGGGCCAAACAACCACATATGTATGTTATGTGAACCTGCAATCGGGATAAGGGTTGTCGATCCGATCTGCTTGGGTCCAAGTTGACATTTTCTCTGCCCAACATGCAAATTCAAAATGGTGTTTTCAGGAGCTCTCTTGGAAATACATAGGAGGAAAGACACAAAATATCATAAAATTCACGCATACAATAATACGAGTTGGAAAGATAGACTTGGAGGGAAGACACAAAATATCATAAAATTCACACATACAATAATACAAGTTGCTACTCTTCTATTGATCACACAAACTTGATGATTACAATGAACCCACGAGCCATATTTAACCTTTCTCAACTAGCGACTCACTTAAAATAACTTTGACATGGCTTAACTCTACTTGACTCAATTAATTGGCTCTCTAATTTTAGACAACTTTCTGGCTCTCTAATTTTAGAAAACTCTCCATACGAAAGTAATTAACTATTTTTAACACACCCCCTTAATTGCCACCGTTAAACAGAGACGTGACTCATGACAACTCAAACATGTTTGCTAGTCTAAGTCTCACCTAGGCTTACAACACCCAATTTTCTTCTATGAAACTCAAATATATCTTTTGCTAATGATTTAGTGAATATATCAACCAATTGATTAGTCGATTTACAAGGCTTCAAGTAGACTTCTCCATTGCTCACAAGTTCTCTAATGGAATGATATCTTGTATCAATTATGTTTTCTCTTTTGATGAAACACACTATTTTTGGATAGTGCAATGACTGAGGTGTTGCCACAATATTGATTGTGAATTGATTGCATATGATAGGGTTGTAGATGCATGGCTTAATTTCTACTATGCTAAATTAATAAATCCCAACTGGAAAAGTCGGAAGGGTAATGGAACCACTGATGCTTGTCTGAAACATTAGGCATTTCTTAGGTGTTGGGCATATTTGCATCCTTGAATTGTAGGTGACAAGTGATAAATCACTTTATCGATCATCCATGGCTTTGTGACACGAGTGATCAATGTAAATTTGAATTATGATATTGTAATCTATTATTGCAAATAAAACCCTGAATGCTGCTTGTTGAATCCAATCTTCTTGGGGTCTTCTTATTTACCTCAAATTTAACATTTCATTGCAACTATAAACAAAATTAATTTTTGAATAACATCTCCAACATGAATGCATAATCGTGTCCATCTGATTTTGGTGCATATGCTACTCTGGATGTGTAGGCAACAAATCCATGTGAATGACATTGAATTTCTCTTATTCAATCTTGCCAAAAATTTATCTGCTTCTGATACTCCCATCTCTATCTCTTAGTGAAATTAGCAATGGCATACCCAACCTCTGCAATCCCATTCCCCCGGAACTACCCTGGAGCTGTAAGTGAAAGTCGTCTTCCTGTGAATTACGATAATCTTTCCTTTGCGATCGAGCTTTCCTCTTCACCCTTGTTGCTTTGCTTGAAAGCAATTACTGTTATGATGTTTTCATAAATCATCGAGGACTCAATGTAAATAAAGCATTTTCCAGTTTCCTCTAACGTCGCCTTTGTTTACATGGATTCAAAGTCTTTTTGGACCAACATGAGTTGCAAAAGGGAGATTGTTTAACTTCTTAGATAGAAGATGTGATATGAACTGCCTTGGTCCATGTTGCTATATTCTCAGCAAGATATTGATCTGAATGTGTAAACTTGAAGATTTTTAATAATTTGCAAGTTAAATTTATGTGTTTTGGGTAGAGGATCAGTTTACTAAACACATAAACAAGTAAATGCTAACCACAATTTATAGCCAAAACATAGACAAAACAAGCATATCTGAAATACATAACACAAGCATGATAAAGGAGTTCATGCCTCTCTTGGGCTACATCTCATGGTTCAGCTTCCAATACAACGCCCTTTTCAATAGAAAATGCTCAAAAGTATGTTTACATGATTTTCATAGCTCAAATAGAAGAATGAATGTCTCCAATGGATCCAACACTGTCAAAAACCCCTATTTTGGTTCTTTCTACACCTCATTTGGCCAAAAAATGAGAAAGTTATGCTTGTTTCTTCATTTCCCCAAATTCTGCAGCTAACCATTTGACAATTCGGCCTCAACCTGTCTTGAGCCCCCAAACGCGGAACCGGTGCACTAAACTTGGCACAATTTCCACTCAGTGAGAAAATTTGTAGGACCGTTAAGGGTGCTATCAAGCCCCCAATCCCAAAATCATTGGTCACATGGCGCCATGCAACAACATAGGGGGTCGATATTCCAGGGCTATTGTCTAGCACCCCACTCTGGCTCACCCTTGGTTCTATGGTGCACATACGACCATGGTTCGACCCCCCTTGGAGTTGGCCCTTCCAAACCCTACCTATGTTTTGTTGTTTGTCACATGAGGTTCATATGACCTGGGGCTGGCCCTTGTTTCATTTACGCTCCTGGTCCTTTTGTGCTCGGTCTTTGGACATGGGCATATGGATCTGTTGCGAGCCGTGAGGTCTGGGCTAGGTCCTAGCCCTTGGACCCCCTCCCGCGGTTCTGTGGTGTAGGGGTGGCTGGGGGCTAGGGCTTACCCTGACCCCTCCCCCAAATGCGCATTGTGTAAACTTTAAATACATCCATTTAACAATGTTTAAACAAGTAATACAGTGGCGCGGTGGTGTTGGACTTGGTTGATATGCATGAGATATTGGTTTCGAACCCTGGGGATTTTGTTTGGCTTCCAAACAAATTTTGGTCGACCATGAGGAGGCCACGTGGCAGCCACTGGTTGGCCCACGTGGCATTCCCTCATTGGGCCACCACAACAAAACCATAAACCAATAAAATTTCACCATGCCACAACCAATCATGTTGTGCTAAGTGTCGAACATTCATTGGCCAATGGAGGACCAGTCAACATGCCAAGTCATGGTCCACTTAGCGTACGGACCACTGACTGGGTGTACCTGCAACTCTTTTTTTCCAAAAATTTTAGGTGTTTCCCAAATTGATCAGAACACAATTCTAGGAGTAGAAGATGTTGGATTTGAGTGAAACGAGTTGCATTAGATTCAGATTACTGAGATCTTTTCAATCGTATAGGTTTTGATCTTTGTCACACACTTCCAATTTTTGAGCATTATTTTGATCCACACGATTAGATATGTAGATTTGAAATGGTGTTTGTAGGAGCTCATCCAAAATTTGGAGTCAGGAGCAACCATTATTCCAGTCTTCTATGATGTGAACCCTGATCAGCTTCAAAGGACCCGGGGAGAAAATGGACTATATGCTTAAGCCCTCCACAAATTAGAAAATAAGAAAGCATACGACTCTTGAATTGACGAAGAGAAGTCGTGATTCAACTCTGCCACTATTGAATCATGAAGAGAAGCTCTTTCTCATGTTGCAGACATAATCAGTTTCAAGCTAGAAGAATGTAATGGGTGAGCACTCAACCCTCTCTAATGGTATTTATTTTATCTTTTATATATTTATTTCTCTTTATTCTATTTTATTTTCATGTAAATTACTAGCGACCAAGGGTAGTTGCTAGATAAGGTCGTTCAACATGTGTCAAAGTAGGTGAAAATAACAATCTTGAAAGTAGCCAAATATCCAACTGGTTTGGATGAAATGGTGAAATATTTTGAAAGCAGAGTTTTATTGCAGCAGGAGCAACACTGTGGGGAATTGTGGGGGTTGGTGGAGTAGGAACAATGACCTTAGCTAAAGAATTCTTCAATAGGAAGAGTCTAGAGTACCGCAAGTCCTTCTTTCTTTATGAGGTGCAAGAATATGGTGCTAGAAACTCCTTACCGTCTTTGGAGATAAATATTTTTGTTGGTTTGACTCTTGTAGACCAAGATATAGAAAGAGTTGATGAAGGGAGGGAGATACTCAACCGATATCTCTCATCTATTCATGCCCTCTTGATTTTAGATGACGTAGATCACGTGGATCAACTACATGCAATTTTTCCCACTATAGATGCACTTCACTTTGATACCTTGTTTTGATTACATCCAAGCATAAGGATGTCCTCCTCAGGTCAGGAGTACCAGAGGTGTAATTTTCCCTTTTCTAGATATGGTCAAAATGGAGGGAGTATACCCATGATATTTACCATGTTATTTTCCCATGGGATCTACCCATAGTATTTGGGTGATCTTTCACAACTCTAAGAAATTATTTAGATTTTCTTTTTGACTTATTTACGTGTTGGGTCCTCGAAGATGCTCCTCAACTCCAACTCAATTGGGAGTCATTTTGGGGTTCCTCTCGCTCTTTTCGAAGTCTATTGTTGAATTTCCATGACCTTGGGTCTAGGTTAGAGCCCTAAATTCACTGACACTACCAAACCAAGAATCTCAACCATAAACTACTTTGCACACCGAAAATATAAAGGAATAAATCACATATGCACAGATATACACAATTTTTAACATGATTGTACAATAATGTACAATCACCAATCTTCGTTATATTGAACCAAACCTAAATAATACAATACTCTATGTTATACAAGATACAATGACAAACTTCGTTGCAGCTTTGATGTTGTATCTTGTCCTACCAGTCCTTCACTCCCATATTGCTCACTAGCTGTCCCTTAGTCCTTCAAAGGACAACACATTGAGACTCTCAGAGGGCTGCCACCGATCATTGCTGCAAGTCACTTCTACTACAATGAACATGGGATCTTCAAACTGCTCTCTAGGTAGGCCTAATTCCTGAGCTCCAATCTGTCTTCTAGTAGCCTCTTTCATCCTTCAAAGAGCTACTATTTAGGCTGCAATACTTCACCCAATCACGCACCAACAACATCATTCTTGTCTGATTCTCTAGGGCTACTTTCGGTAGCCAACACACTGCCCCCCAATCATATCAATGGCACCCAATCACGTCACTGCAGGATCTGCTCCTAGTTGGAGTTTTTTCACATCCAAGACAACTCCAACACTTGGCTCCCACAGGTTGCTAGAATGATCCAAACTGGTCAACACATTTGACCCAACATCCTCATAGTTAAACTTGAGTACTTGTGCACTATTGCAGTCCTGTAATTTTGGTTAGGGAATCAACATATACCTTAACAACCACCTCTAAATGTTGCAATAGTCCTCAATAAGAGTGTGTCTTTCCTCCCTTATAATGTTGTTTTTCCTACACTTCCAGTAACAAGGATTTGTTCTAGGGGTATGGCCTTATGACCCTCCACAACTATCCCAAACTGTCCTGTGTACCACTATAATTTACCACAGAAATTTGCGGCCTACAAAACCATGAGGTAATCCACCCTAAACTACACTAGAGCAACCCATAATTTACGTTGATCTTTGGCCTTGTTTCCTCCTCAAATTTAGACCAAAAACAATGAAGAATAACACCTTAACTCATGCCCAGATTTTCCTTTAGGCCTGAGGCCTACCTCATGTAGCAACTTGACCTTATCATAGATGTATTCTTGCCCAAACAAGCCCTTAACTCCTTCATCCTCCTTCTCTTGAGCTTGGCTAAATTTCAGAGAGATATTTATCAGATGTTGCACACTTGGATGCTTCAAATGACATGTCTTCACCCTCTTTTTATAGCCTAAAGAGGGACTCCAACGAATTAGTGAAGAGACCCTTCTATTGGAGTAATTTACATCAAGCCTACATGACTTGAAAACCAATAATTAATTTGTCAACTTCAAAAATTCATTTCTCCACTTTTACAACTCAGAATTCAATGATTCTTGAAGCATTAGATTCGTCTTTACGCCCTCTACCATCTAATGCCATCATATGTATAAATTTGCATCTGGAATTTCCCCAAACATGATTGGGTTCAAAACCCCATACATGGGTTCGAATTCCACAAGTGACCCTTATGGTGCTTTGCCATCCAAATCCTAAATCCTAGGGCTTGGAGTACCTCCCAAGCTACACAAATCAACATCTATGTGGCCACAAATAAGGCCCAAAGTCTTAGAAACTCTTCAAATTGATCCACATTGGCAACCTTTCATGCTCCTATTGATTAATGCATCTATGTCCCCTAGTAGATGTGTGGTTTTCTTGCAAATTACGCCCACTCCTCGGCTCCTCGATGGTGAGATATAAACCCTACAGAGGCAAGATATCAACCCCACAACCCTATGTAAGCATGCAAATGATGGTATGGGCAAGAAATTGTCACGCCAAGATATTAAGGGTACATCATTTAGCTCACTACACCAACTAGCAATCAGTCAACCATAACGAGACATGTGAATGGATCGTCTGCACGTTGAGGAGGGATTAGACTTGGTTGATGGAAGAAGGTAACATAAACACGATTACTGACCTCACGACTGAGTGATTCAATGAATGCTCCCTCTATCATCTGCAAACAGATGAAACGATAAATGCAAGTGCCCACCTTGGATGGTTCCTTCGCCCTTACGATCATATAACATTGGGAAATAATGTAAAACACGCAACCTTAAATGAAGAATCCGCCTCAGGAGATCTCAATTGTCGATCCATTCACTGCAATTAACCCATAAACATTCAACTTCACGCAACCCTCATGTCAAGCTCATGCTGCTGTCATGGCACGCCGTCCCTTAGTCCCTATAACCATGTCCTTGTGTGACAAAATATGGTGAAAATAAATGCAATCTACCCATGGTATTTATAGTGGGTAGATTCCATCCATTTTGACCATATCAAGAAAAGGGAATATTACAAAAGGCATCCATTTATCATTTGATTGGGATTAATATACAACATTACAAAGATCTCTTTTGTTGGCATGCCTTTCGCCAACCCAATCCATTTCCAAGATTTATGTTGGAAATAGTAATTACTCCCACATGAATATCTAGCAAGATCGAAGTCGAGTGATGCATGAAGAGATAAGTTGAGTTAAGCGCAGTTTAGATTTATCGTGTGAGTTAACTATGTTAAGTGTGATTCAGGTTGAGTTCAGTCTATATTTTGAGAAGTCCAAATTTAGTGTGTGTGCATGTGAAGTTATTTTGGGCAAGTAGTTAGTTAAAAAAGTTTAAATACCTTTCATCGAGTATATTGTAATTATCAAGTTTTGAGTGATCAATGGAAGAGAAGCAACTTGTCTTATTGTGTGTAAATCTTGTGGTATTTTTTTGTCTTTCCTCCTTTATCTTTCCAACAAATTGGTATTAGAGCGAAGTTACAAAAAGCCAGAGAAAACAAATCAGCTATTTCTCAGGAGAAAGAAGAGAAATATATTTATCTCGGGAGAAAGAAGAGAAATATATTTTTTGTCTTGATTGCCAACATAATACATCCTACAAATTATATATTGTGTTATAATGCAGGAAGGATGAGCAACTAGGGGTTAGCACGCGGGCCCATTACCATTCAAAGCTCGTTAGTAGAGTGGGAAAGTATTAAAATTACTTTATATTATATTCGAAATGGACTTCAGTCCACGAGATTTTATCTTTTTAAAAGGTCATATTAAAGAAGACTTGGTTATACCTTTGAGTGGAATTGTTTATAAGTTTTTTTTTTTTAAATATGAAAAAGGTATAAAAGGTGAAAAGGTCTTTTAAAAGGTTTGTTTTTAAATGTTATTTTTTTTTTTTTGAAGTTCGATTAAAAGCTTTAAAAGGATTTTTATAAAAGGGCTTTGCAAAAAGAGAGTTTTTGTTTCGATTTTTTTTGGGTTTTATATATATGTAAATAAAAAGAGGGATTTTATAAAAGAGATTTTTTGTAAGTAGACGAGAATTAAAAGAAAATGATTTTATTGAACAAGAAAGTTTAGGGTTTTGCAAAAGTGAATTAGTTTGTAAATGTTTTGGTGTTTTGTCAAGCATGATTGTGTTTTGGGTGAAGATTATGCCTTATAAGGGCACATATTGAAAATCATATTTTTTTCAGGGGCAATATGGAAGGAAGCCTCATGAAATTAGGAAATTAGCCATAAGACAAAATAAAGACAACAATCATGGGTCACAAAGCATGACTGAAGTAGATTAAGAAAAGGAATCACAATGAAGAGGCACATAGCATTGCCATATTAGATAGATTTAGGTTGCAATCGAGGAACTGAGAAGTCTAGTGGGAGACGAAAGAGAGATCGAGGGCGATTGGTATAGCTTTGATCTGCTACCACCTGCTATGTTTACTGGTAAATATTTTAATTTTTGGGTTATCAAAATGCTAACTTTTCTTCGAGCTAAAGAGTTAATTGAGTACCAGTCTAATAACCTGTAACATGGATACTACAAATGGAGCAATATTTCGATCTCCATAATGTGCCAATCACCCGTCTTAGCTACACCATACTTCACAAAAAACTATATTGTGGAATGTGATGCCTCAAGAAATGGAATTGGTGTTGTTTTAATGCAAGAAGGAAGACCCATTACTTTCGAAAGTTGTCCAATCAAAGGAAAATATTTACACAAAGCTATTTATGAGAAGGAAATGTTAGCAATACTACGTGCACTTAAGAAATGGTGACCTTACCTAATGGGAAGACACTATAAGGTAACAATAGATCATGATAGTCTTAAATACTTTTTAGAACAAAAATTATCTTTAGAAGAGCAACAAAAATGGGTCACAAAGATGTTGGGTTATGACTTTGAAATCATCTACAAAAAAGGAAAGCAAAATGATGTTACAGATGCACTCTCAAGAAAGGATGAGGATGTGGAATCATTTCTTTGTGCCATTTCTATTATCCAACCAGATTGGATAAATGAAGCAAGAGATGAATGGAAGAATGACGAAGAAGTGTGGGTACTCATTCAAAAGTTGCAGAAAGATCTAAGTACATCTGATACATTTAGCTGGAAAAATGATTCTTTATGGTACAAAGATCGCTTATACCTCTGTAAGAATTCCCAACTCAAACAAAAGATTCTTAGGGAATTGCACACATCTCCCTTAGGAGGGCATTCAGGATTTTTAAAAACTTACCATAAGGTTAAGAAGGATTTTTTTTGGGATGGCCTTAAATTTGATATTCAAAAGTTTGTGGTGGAATGTTTGGTTTTCCAACAAAATAAAGTTGAGACAATAAAGACCCCAGGTCTATTACAACCTTTATCCATTCCAAGTCAACACTGGGAGGAGGTTTCAATGGATTTTATCACAGGTTTACCCAAGTTCGAAGGAAAGAGTATCATCATGGTGGTCATTGATAGACTTACCAAATATGCACACTTTTGTGCATTATCTCATCCATTTAAAGCCAGTACATTTGTCACTGCATTTATGGAAACAATTCAAAAGCTACATGGAAACCCAAAGATTATTGTAAGTGATAGAGATCTCATTTTCATTGGAAATTTTTGGAAATAATTATTTTCTTGTGTGGGTACTTAGTTAGCTCATAGCTCATCTTATCATCCTCAATCTGATGGGCAAACTGAGATATTGAAAAAATGTTTGGAAGGATATCTTTGTTGCTTTGTATCTGATAAACAGACACAATGGGTCAAATGGTTACCTCTCACTGAATGATGGTATAACACTTTCTTCCATACTGCAGCAAAAATGAGCCCATTTATGGTGCTTTATGGATATCATCCACCATCCATCACATCATATTTAAGAGGAAATTCTAAGGTTCAAGTAGTGGAATATCGCATCGAGTATCATCAAAAAAATCTCCTAATCTTAAAGGATAACCTCACTTTGGCGCATAGTAAAATGAAACAATAGGCAAACCAACATCACATTGAAAGAGGTTTTGATGTAGGTGACTGTGTATTTCTACGGCTAAAACCATATAAAAAAATGTCCCTCAAGCAAGCTAAGAAGGATAATAAATTATCACCAAAGTATTATGGTTTGTACAAGGTGTTGCAAAAGATTGGTACTATGGCATACAAATTGGAACTTCTTGCATCTTCCCGAGTGCGCCCAGTTTTCCATGTTTCATGCTTAAATAAGGTTATAGGTGACAAGTTCCCAGTTCAAAAAATATTCCCAAAGCTTGACGAGGAAGGAAAAATAATATTGGAACCTGAAGTAGTCACAAAAACAATAACTCGGCAACTGCAATATCGATCAATTTTAGATTATCTCATCAAGTGGAAGAACTTATCCACTAAAGATTCTACATGGGAGGATGGGAATTTTATACTTTAGCATCCAAAACTACTAAAGCATTGAGGACAACACTTTTTTGAAGAAGAGGGGCATGTTAGGTCTCTATAATACTAGTGTATTCCCTTATTATTATTGTCATTGTACCTCTTATTTTTATTGTTGTTCCCATGTTGTCCCCATATTGTTATTATTGTGCCCCATAAAAGCCCACTATTGTTATTGTTGTTCCCTTACATGATTATTGTTATGTCAGCTCTGATTATATTGTGACCCCTTAGACTCCTATATATAGAAAGGAGGTCTTGTCATTTGTATCATCCAAGAATTGTTCATTTGTGTAATGTAGAGGAGGTTTCCCCCTCGAGGAGGCTACGTTTTAAGTCATTGAACTATCTCTTTCTTCTATTTTGTGATTTGGTTGCATAACAAAAGATGCAGCAGCAACAAGTGAAGAAAGCCTACAACAAGAATGTGTAACATAAGCAATTTCGAGGATATAGAATTTGGAAGAAACAAAAGAAAGAAATTTGTTAAAATTATGATTCATTGTAAGCTTAGCTGAGAATTAGACCAGCATACATGCTTGAGTGATGATTGAGTCAATTTATATTGTAAGCCTAGCAAGCATAGTTGAGTCATGTTTGAGTTATGTTGAGTCTTACAGTCATAATTAAGGGGGGTCTTGGAAATAGTAATTACTCCCACATGAATATCTAGCAAGATTGAATTCGAGTGATGCATGAAGAGATAAGTTGAGTTAAGTGCAGTTCAGATTTAGAGTGTGAGTTAATTGAGCTAAGTGTGAATTAGGTTGAGTTCATTCTATATTTGGAGAAGTCTAAATTTAGTGTGTGTATGCATGTTAAGTTACTTTGGGTGAGTCTCTAATCTAAAAAGTTTAAATACCTTTCACTGGGTTCATTGTAATTATGAAATTTTGAGTGATCAGTACAAGAGTAACAACTCGTGTTATTGTATGTGAACTTTGTGATATTTTTGTTCCTTTCCTCCTCTACCTTTCCAATACTTGAAACATCTGGTACATAAATATGTAATTTCTTGCAATGGATTGCCTTTATATCTAAAAGTCTTCAGAGCACTTCTTTATGGAAACAACTGCAAGCTTTATGGGGAAGACCAAGTGGAAAAACTTCAACGAACACTTGACCCAATGGAAAGATTCAAAATTCCTTATGATGCTCTTAAAGGACAAGAACAACATATATTCTTAGATATTGCCTATTTTTTTATAAAATAAGACAAGGATACTACAATAATAAAATGGGATGGATCGGGCTGAAAACGTTTGGTGGGGCTTCAAAAGCTAGAAATAAAGTGACTTGTGGATGTAGACAATGAAAATAAGATACAAATGGATTATTCCCTTAGAGATATGGGAAGAAAGATCATTGTGCCACATTCTTGTGGTATCCCACAGGGATGGATATGTTGGAGGAAGCATTCATGAGTGCTCCACGACTCAAACCTTCAAACCTTAAATATTAATCAATATAAGTATGTGTGCATTGTGTCAGTGCTAATTACTTTCTATGTTAACTCTTGGTAGTTGTTATGAAATGAACAAAACAATTCCAAATTGTGGGGAATTATGACGACTCCTCCTGTTGTTGATCATGATGTTGATGATTATGTAAACTTTGCCTCACTCAGATCATACAATACACATTATGGACGTATTGGTATGAGAAAGTTACAAATCCTTGATACTGAAGATGGTCACTTGGAACACATTTTGGGGAGGGTGCATTGTCCTAATCCTATATGGTTTCACTGCTACAAGTATCCCTACTCTTCCCTTCCTTCTTGGATTCCCATGTAGAATTTAAGGGTTTTGAAAGTGGCAGGGAGAGAAATGGAAACATTGTGGCTACACGAATCATAGGTAACTTAAAATTTGTTGATTAAACTTTGTGTTTATTCGCTATTAACAAGGTTTCAAATGAACATGAATGGATTTAGCCATAAAAATCATTGACATCTTTATTGTAGTTGAAACATGTGAACATTTTTGCAGGCGCCTTTGTAGTTGTGAGAGTTTGAGATTACTGGTCCCGTTTCAAAGTTTCCAGAGTCCGTAGGGCAGTGGAAGCTCTTGGAATTGATTTCGGTCAAAAATTTACGATGACAGTGTTGGAAATAATACTGAGAGGGGGGGGTGAATTAGTATTAGAAAATCAATAACTTTTTCATTTTCATACTCAGATTCTTATACGCTACTTCAATTAAGGGAACTCGCGTGTATACACAATTGTGTTTAATGCAACTAGCGTATATCTAGTAAACTTATGATTCAATTAATCCATTATATGTCGATTTTTAATCAGAGCATCAAAACTTCATTAATCATATAAACAGTAAACAGGTGTAGTAAAACAGAAGAGATCATCACACATAAGAAGCACATGTGAACACCATGATATAAGGTGGAAACCCAATGCAGGACAAAAACCACATATTGCTATTTTCTTTAAGATAAGAAAAACCTGTTTACAATCTTGTACTGGCGCAGACTCATACCATTACACAGGCACCCACCTGCAGAAGGCTACAACCTTCTCTCGTTCTCCAGCTTCTCAACCCCCTAGCTCTTGTACTAGCCAATATATTTACTAGTACGTAGGTGTTGGCCTACAGAAGACACGGTCTTCTCTTTTCTTTCAGGGACCATGTTTCATAAATTTTCAGATTGGATCCATCAATACAAAACAATCACAATTGCAATACAACCATCAACTATATCTACAACATCAATCTCTGAACCACCCAACAATTGAATCACTGAAACCCTGTCATCAAAACATAGTCACCAGTACACAGAGCAGAACCTAGAACTCTGCAACAACCACTAGAACCAACAACAACCTCAAATATAAAATTGCATAATGTATACGCTACTTGGCTGTGTCGAACCAATGTGTATACGATCTTTCACCAAACAGAACCCACGTACAGATCTGAAAATAATTACTTATACCTTTGCTGCAATTTTCAACTTCAGATATACCTAGAACATAAGATATAAAGGATAAGACATGCGTGAGTTTTCAGATCTATTCATGATCATACCATATAATGATAATGCATTTTAGCCTTCATGATCCCGGTTCATCAACCTTCATTCGCCACATAGGTGCATCCTTAACAATGCATCACATACCCATAACCAACATACTAGATCTCACACTTCATTAGATATTCATCACTTGCACACTTGCACTTTGGCCTAATGATCTTCTTCTCCTTATATAGGTTTAGGCCTCTCTCAATACCATGGTCCAAAACCACGTAGGACCAATACCTTGGACCCAATACCTAGGGTCAATACCTCGGACCAAATACCATGGACCAATACCAAAATACCATAGACCAATACCAAAATACCATGGACCAAATACCACAGACCAAAACTTAGTTTTCCAACATGTACGTGCCTTTCATTTCGTGAAAGTGCGTGTGTACGCTCATACACACATTTTGGTTTGCGAACCTGCGTGCACACATGGTTGGTCAATGGGAACCTGTGTATACCTTACTTTCTTCATTCTTGTTGTTTACTATGATCTTCTATCTGAGAGAGTTTCCATCAAGGACAACAGTTGTATCATACCTGTATCATAATGCCAACAATCTCCCCCTTTTGACTTGATGGAACAACCACACCAAGTCAATCTCCCCCTTTGACATCAAGGGCAAAGGGTTATGCTTCCCCTGAGTACATGCTATATTCTCTGATATGCTGAAGTGTGTTGTCCATGCTCCCCCTGAGCACATGCCTAGTTTGCAAAAACATGATTCTACAACTCAACTAAGTGAGTATGACCTTTCTATCACTAATGACTCATACATACATCAATCTCCCAACCAAGTGGGGATATACCAAGATTGACTCATCCACCCAACCAAGTGGGGAAACAAAATAGGTCGTTACATGACCTTGATAATAAAAGATATACATGACATAAAGACAAGATATCTAAAACAAGACTATGATAGTTATCAACAATTATCATTAGCAACATCTATCAATCACCATCTAGATCATAAACCATGAGCATTTGACACCAACATCCAGACCTGTAACTTGCAATACCATTCTCTTGGCCAACCAACAATGAGTAGCAAGATGTATCTTTTAGTCACATAAGCATAATCACCAAAGACTTCTAACCATAATGCCAACAATGCTTTATTCGAAGCATATGTTGCCCCTCAACCTGTGCCAACCAACATATACCATGAACGAACCATATCAGACTTCTTTTCCTGAATCCATTCTGCTAATTTTTCTTCAAAGCTCCATATACGCTGTTAGGAATCAGAATTGACCAATTTTTGACCTTATATTTTTGCCATAATACTATCCTTTTCAGTCATAAGTTATAAGCTTTGATTACACAATGACTTAATCACCCCAAGGTATGATGTAACTTTCCGCATATCTATATGTTTAATTGTTCATTGCATATTCGTGAGTATCTTTATATTTATCTTTGGAAAAGCTGACTAAGTTGCCAAGTAATTGTCTTAAGCCCACAGGAATTATAACTTATAGTTGTTGTAACACTAGAAACAGCAACTACGCAGTTGCTGCAACAGCAGAAACATCAACTATGCAGTTGCTGCAACACCAGAAGCAGCAACTACGTAGTTGCTACAGTCAGCAACAACAACCATCTAAAGCGGGCTATTTTGCAACAGCTGGGAATAACAAACGACAACTATCTGAAGAACGCTGACGTGGCATGATCAAGCAGTTGTCTAAAGCGGGTAGAACACAGTTATCATGGCTTAAAACAGGAACAGCATGGGGAAACGACAAAGGAATGCGAGAATCCCAAGAAGACGGTTGAAGTTGGTTACCAGCTGTGTAACAGCCAGAACCTAAGAAGGAATATATTATTATACTATTGTAACAACATTCTGTAATTCTTATTTTTGATAGAACGGGTTAACCGAATGAACTGTAACAATCTATTGTAATAGATGTCTCCTCTATAAAGAGGAGACATCTACAGTAAACGGGGGGGATGGTCTGTAAGTGAAATTTTGAGAGACATCAGCAAGTCTGAACTTTATTGTATTTGAATCTTTTGGCAGATGAATAGAAGATCGTTCTGAGCACTTAAGCTAGCCTTTGTGTTATGGGGAATCTTGTGAGAGGGACTGGGCCCACCTTCCTCACAAGATTCACCCATTTACTTTTCTGTCAAGTGTGTAAGTGTGTGATAGTTTCTTTCTGTTGATACTCTGTTTGGATTTTGTAGCATTACCTCTGGTTTTTCCGTTTTGCTAGCACTCTGTTTCATTAATTGCTTGAAGTTGTGCAAGTGTATTTCACCGGTGAATTCGAATGCAGTGTGTATTAGCAATCTGATTTCAGGGGCAGGTGCTGAACGTCCTCACCTGGAGGATAGGGTCCTGATCCTCTACCAATAGAGCATCCATCTCTTTCCTTTCCAGATTTGTAATCTTAATTAATTACTTTTATTTTATCAGTATTGTGATAACTTAGCGTAAGAATCACATATACCACAGCTCTTAATGCTTTTAGAATTAAGTACATACAGTACGCGGTAGCCTTTGGAATAAAAAGACTTTCCCAGGTTGACAATTAATGTGGTACTTGATTGTTTAATTAATAAACAATTCAACTAGCCAACATACGCGACTCTGCAGTCTCTAACTCGCATATATACACAACTTCGATTCATAATATCTGTGTATGAAAATTGGAATACTGAAGGTTTACACTTTCAGCTTCCCTTGAGTCTGTTATGTCTGCTAACTGAGTTATGCCACATCTTTCTGACACTAATTATGTCTTCTTCAATACTTGTGATTGAGATGATGTATGCTCCTTTTGCTTTGGTGTCTAAATTTTGCTCCTGCATTCCTTTACTTTATATCCAAACTTGTTACATGCATAACATCTTACATGATTCGTATTCCTTTTATTGCAATCAATAGCTTTGTGACCAAACATATTGCAAGCAAAACAATATCCCTTAAAGTACATGGAACGTGATGATCTTTCTGTGTGATGGTTTTGAACCATTATTCTTCTACATCTGGCTGCAACATGTCCAAGATTATGACATTCATAACATTCAACATTACTCATCGGAGGGAATAACCATCTATCACTCCCATAGTTAGGAGTAAAAGATATTCTTTGAATAATTTATTTCCTTGGTTGTTGCTAGGGTTGACCACTTATCTCCTTGTTGATCATTTCAAATTTTGCATTAGAATTCCTTCCCTCACCCTGTGAGCTAGATTCACCTTCAACGGTTTCATAAAAGACAAGACCAGCTTTGATAGTACGAGATCTTTGACTACTAAGAATATCATCCAAAATCTTAGTACTATCTTGAAATCGTAACATTTTATCCTTTTCTTCTAATTTACCTTTTAAAATATTTACCTCAACCTGATGTTGTTCTTCCTTTTCCAGATATTGCTTCTTTATGTTTTCCTCAGCTTTTCTTCCTTCTTCCACTTGTTGCCTCAATTTGAGCACTTCATGTTCTTGTTCTTCAAGATCTTCTTCATTCTTCTTCTTTGATTTTTCAAGATCTTCTTTTAAAGAGAGGATCTTAGATTCAAGTATTTGGATTGTTATGATCTGATATTTTACTACATCCTACAACTGCTCCCTTACTTTGGTTACTGTCTCCAACTGATCTTTTAATCTAGTAACTTCTTCTTTTTCAGTGTCATTATTTTCATATGCCATGAGAAGTTTAATTTCTTGATTGTCTTCATCATTATTGGATGAATCATTACTATTATCTTGAGTATAATAACTTCCATTACCTTCTTTAGACATCTTTCCTTTGTTATGAGGGCATCTAGCAGCGTAATGACCAACTCTACCACAAGAAAAACATTTGAATGGTAGATTACCTTTGAACCTTCCGGATCCCCGTTGAAGATTCTTAACAAAATTTACCTCATACTCTTCTTCTGAAATGTATCCTGATTCACTGAGTTTTTCTTTTCCCTTTGTTGATACTTTAATTGCAACTTATCTCATATCTGATGGTCCTTCTTTTCTCATTTCAAAAGCAGTTAAGATTCCGTGAAGCTGCGTCATAGTGATATTCTGCAGATCCTCCTTTTCTTCTATGGCAGACACTTTGGATTCAAATTTAGCAAACAAGGATCTCAAAACTTTCTCAACTAAGACAACTTCCTTAATTTCTTCATCCATATTCTTCATACAATTGACAATCTCATCTATACATAGGAAGTAATTAACTATGCTTTCATTACTATGCATCTTAAGAGTTTTATACCGTATTCTGAGAGTTTGAAGCTTAGCACCTTTTACCTGATCATCTCCTTCGTAGCTTAGAATGATTTTTTCACATATTTCTTTGGCTGATTTGAATTGCATGACCTTGACAAACTCTGATTTTGACAAGCTTCCCAAAAATATAGTAATAGCTTTGGCATTGAGTTCATATTGCTTTCTACCTGTTGTATCTGTAGGAATTTCTGATGGATACGTATATCCTCCTTCCATGATTCCCCAAATATCCATTCCAAGTGATTGTAGATAGGCTGAAGTTCTTATCTTCCAGTAAGAAAAATTTCTCCCATTGAAGATTGGTGGTCTGATGGATCCCTCTCTTTCTTGATTACTCATCCTGATGGATCTTCCTTCAAGTAATCAAACTTCTTCTGATGGACCTGCTCTGATTCCAATTGTTGGAAGTAATACTGAGACGGGGGGGGGGGGAATAAGTATTAGAAAATTAATAACTTTTTCATTTTCATACTCAAACTCATATATGCTACTTCAGTTAAGGCGCGTGTGTATGCAACTGTGTTTAATGCAACTAGCGTATATCCAGTAAACTTATGATTCAATTAATCCATTATATGTTGACCTTTAATCAGAGCATCAGAATTTCATTAATCATATAAACAGTAAAAAGGTGCAGTAAAACATAAGAGATCATCACACATGAACACCATGATATAAGGTGGAAACCCAATGCGGGACAAAAACCACCTGCTGTTGTTTTATTTAAGATAATAAAAACCTATTTACAATTTTGTACTGGCGCAGATTCATACCATTATGCAGGAACCCACCTGCAGAAGGCTACAACCTTCTCTCGTTCTCCATCTTCTACTAGAAGGGAGCTACAACCCCCTAGCTCTTGTACTAGCCAATATATTTACTAGTACGTAGGTGCTGGCCTACAGAAGACTATGATCTTCTCTTTTTTTCAGGGACCACGTTAAATAAATTTTCAAACTAGATCCATCAATACAAAACAATCACCATTGCAATACAACCATCAACTATATCTGCAACTTCAATCTCTGAATCACCCAACAATTGAATCACTGAAACCCTATCATCAACACACAGTCACCAGTACATAGAGCAGAACCCAGAACTTTGCAACGACCACTAGAACCAACAACAACCTCAAATATCAAATATCATAATGTATACGCTACTTGGCTTTGTCGAACCAATGTGTATATGTTATTTCACCAAAGGGAACCCGCATACAAATCTGAAAATAATTACTTATACCTTCGCTGCAATTTTCAACTTCAGATATACCCAGAACATAAGATATAAAGGGTAAGACATGCGTCAATATTGAGATCTATTCATGATCATACCATATAATGATAATGCATTTTAGTCTTCATGATCTCGGTTCATCAACCTTCTTTCGCCACATAGGTGCATCCTTAACAATGCATCACATACCCATAACCAACATACTACATCTCACACTTCATTAGATATTCATCACTTGCACACTTGCACTTTGGCCTAATGATCTTCTTCTCCTTATATAGGTTTAGGCCTCTCTCAATACCATGGTCCAAAACCATGTAGGACCAATACCTTGGACCCAATACCTGGGGTCAATACCTCGGACCTAATACCATGGACCAAACATCACGGACCAAAACTTAGTTTTCCAATGTGTATGTGCCTTTCATTTCGTGAAAGTGCGAGCGTACGCTCATACGTGCATTTTGGTCTGTGAACTTGCATGTGCACTTGGCTTGGTCAATGGGACCCTGCGTATACCTTACTTTCTTCATTCTTTCTGTTTACTATGATCTTCCATTTAAGAGAGTTTCCATCAAGGACAACACTTCTATCATACCTGTATCATGATGCCAACAGACAGAGGTTCGTCGATCTGGAAAACTTGTCAAACGAATTTTTCATTTGTAGACAAAGAAGACCTTGGAATTAGTAGGGCGTTCAAAAGTAAATTTCCTACCAGATTGCTTCGGGAATTTAACAAAACTTGAACACATCGATATGTATTACTCGTCAAATTTGCAGATGCTCCCAAACGCCTTTGAAAATTTAATTCAACTTAAATATCTTGATCTGTAGTATTGTTGTGATTTAACCATCTCCGTAAAAAATCTTGGAGATATCAACAACCTTGAACACCTAGATCTCTCCCACTGTGAAAAAATTGAAGTATTGTTGTCCCAAGCCACAAAACAATGCTACCTCAAAAAGTTGTATTTTCAAGCTACAACTTTAAAATAATTGCCAAGCACCATTGGAAACTTAAGGAATTTGGAGCTTCTAGTATTAGGAAGCCATTTTTTGGTAATGTTGTCGCATTTTTTCAATGACTTGAAGAAATTTAAGGAATTAAGTCTCTTAAATTGCAACAAATTGAAATCTCTGTCAAATTTCATTGCACTGTTGTCTTAGTTGACTAAGTTGATAGTATTTGGATGTTTATTATGAGAACATACCTTTAAAAGTGGCGAAGGAGAAATAAAAACATTAACATAGTCTAGAGGGGTGAGAGAGTTGGATTATTCCATTGACAAAGACTCTAAGATTTTTTTCTCTTGCAGTGAAGACTTTGGGGTACTATACACAAAAATATGGTTGGAGGATGAGGAGGAAGAACCATTTATTCATGGTCATTGTCACAACCTTCAACATCTCTTCATAGGGTTTTGCAGTGATCTAGTGGAGGTTGGAACATTGCCAAACACACTCCTAAAACTACAATTGTTGGGTTATTCTAGTTTGAGGAAAATAGACGGGCTTTGTCATCTTGCAAAACTTCAAATATTGTACATCAACCAGTGCAGAGAAGTTGAGGAGATGCCAAGTGTTCAAAAATTGGTCTCACTGGAGGAGTTGAGGGCATCTGAATGTGTGAAGCTAAAAAGCATACGAGGGTTGGTGCAATTTTCAAATCTCTGAATGTTAAATGTTTGCTGGTGTGATGAAATAGAAGAGTTGGAAGGTGTTGAACATTTGAGGTTGTTGAAGAAATTAGATGCCTCTAGATGTCCCAAACTACAATTGGGAGGTGCAGGATTACTGGAGAAGTTGTGCCACCATTTGAATGAAGAAGGCATGCTTATCACATGAAGAAAGAAAAGAAAGTCTTAAACATTTACTAATTACAATGGAAACCATAGTCCTCTAGCATATGTGGTTATTTTATGGGAAAATTAATCAAACAAGAGTCACAAGGTGGTTGCATCCTTTTGGTTTTGGTCAAAATGTTTAAATTTTTGGAGTTTTTATCTCTCTTTTTGTGTTTAGTATTTAAAAGTTTGTGCTAAGTCGTTTTTTCTTTAACAATTTTGATAAAATATGGTGTTGGTTTTGGAAATCTAGGTTACAGTGGTCAAGCTTAAGGATTTTGGGTGTCCCAAGGGTTTTGATGGTTCCGAATCCATTTCCACCATCAAAAAGACAATTCAAACACTCCCACTGTCAATTTTTTTGAAAAAAAGGGCAATTTTTTGGCCATCTATGTAAAATTGTCCCTCGATGGACAGTATCACCATTTAAAAGTGAAATGTAACAAAGATAATCATTGAGAAAATATGTATTGGGTGTGATAGATTAACATTGCTAAATGTATCTAAATTATCTTTAAACTTTGTGTTATACATAATCATTCTAAAATCATAGTAGATGGTGATCCTACCTTGATTTAATGCCTTCAGCATGTGGCATATCATGTAAATTAGTGAATATAGTGTTATTGCACTAAGGTCAAGTGAATGTTTCAATATTTTTGTGACACAAGCAATCCTATACTTTTTTGTAGGATCCCTTGACGATTTATTGACAGGTTTGTGTTAAAAAATGGAAAGACAAATTAGAATGAAACTTACACATTGAAAACTAGAAGCTCATAGGTGAGCAAACTACACTTGGAGACTGCCCAAGCAGTACCACTCTCTTCATTTTTTTTTGTTGTAGCAAGAGCCAAACCTTCTATTTCATAAATTCAGAATATGGTTACATTATGTACACAAAATTGTTCGATAACCAGAGCTATGGACAAACAGTTCCTTACAAAATGCCAAAACCTTAAACCCGACCTTAGGTTAAACCCAACCTGCGTGAGCCAACTTATGAGTTAATGATCGCTATCCTCTACCTCAAAATCCATGCCAAAGGGAAATTAAATCCTTCCGACCCCGCAAAACAATTCGCATCTTCCCAACCGTTGGTCCAGGCACCTAGATCCAACGGCCAGGAACCATTTCGCTCCACCCCAATTAACTTAATGATAATCAGCGATGAAGAGTGGCAATCATAACCACCCTCTGCAACGTGGTGATTCCTCAATGGAATCGCATCCAAAAAAGAGAAACCACTTTGTTGAAAATAATACTGAGAGGGGGGGTGAATCAGTATTATCTAGTCCTTTTAACAATTCTTCCTTATTTATACTTTGAATTATTTTTGCATATCAGTACCATAAAACAATGAGCATGAACAAGAAAAACAGAAAGTCACATCAAAGAACACCAGATATAAGGTGGAAACCCAATGTGGGTGAAAACCACCTGCTGCAATATGTCTCTATCTTCTTTCAAATTAGAAACTCCTTTTACAATGGTCTTGTACTGGTGCAGTCCTTTACCAGTACGCAGGCTGCAACCTGCAGAGAGCAACAACTCTCTCTCGTTTTCCAGTCTCTCCTGGAAGGGAGCTACAACCCCCTACTTCTTTTCTTTCAAGGACCACTTTTCATAAATTTTCAAACTGGATCCATAAATATCAAATGATCATCAAGTACAGTAAGTCACCCAGATAACCAGATCCACAATAACAGAAAACTAAACCCAGAACACCTTCTGTGGCGTCTCTTGTGGCGCCTCCTGCGGCGTCTCCTGCGGCGCCTCTTGCGGCGTCTCCTGCGGCGCCTCCTGTGGCGTCTCCTGCGGCGCCTTTTGTGGCGTCTCCTGTGGCGCCTTCTGCGGCGTCTCCTATGGCGCCTTCTGTGGCGTCTCATGCGGCGCCTCCTGTGGCGTCTCCTGCGGAATCTCCTGCGGCGCCTCCTGAGGATTCTCCTGCGGCGCCTCCTGTGGCATCTCCTGCGGCGCCTCCTGCGGTGTCTCCTGCGGCGCCTCCCTTGGCGTCTCTTGCAGTGCCTCCCTTGGCGTCTCTTGCGGTGCCTCTTGTGGCATCTCCTGCAGCGCCTCCGCACTTCCACAGCTACAGCACTCAAGAGATCACCCTTAACAGATTCCCTTTCCACTTCACTTTCATATAGATCGAGCTTTTGAAACAATAACCAAATATTTCAGATCTTAAGATATTCAACCCAAAAGCATACCCAAGCCAAATGATCTCCTTTGTTTTATATAGGCAACCTCTTCCTCAAATCATGGACCAATACCACGGGCCAAAACCATAAGAAACCAATACTATCAACTCAATACTAGGGATCAACACGTCTGTCGAGATGCCATGGTCCAAAAAGCATAGGTTCAAATTCCAAGGACTAACTACCATGGACCAAAGGTAAGTTTTCCCACATGAAATAAACTTTTCTCTGCATAAAATTCCGTGAACTTTTCTCCACATGAAATAAACTTTTATAAACTTTTCTCTGCATAAAATTCCGTGAACTTTTCTCCTGCGTACTTCTTAATTCTCATCATATTGAGAGCCATGCCATGGGTGTTGCCATCAAGTACAACATCTGTAACATATAACCATATCAGAAACATAATGCAAACAATCTCCCCCTTTGGACTTGATGGCAACCTCAAAAACTTCAGCGACAATCTCCCCCTTTGACATCAAGGGCAAAGGGTTATGCTCCCCCTAAGAACATGCTCCCCCTGAATATGAACCAGATCTGCAAAGAAGAACCATAAACCACCAGACACCATGAATGACCAAGAAAGAGATAGAGACATATTACAGCTATATTCAGACCAGCTCCCATGATCTCCTTTTGTACATCCTCCATAATGCCAACAATGCATTATATTCTCCCCCTGAACCTGTGCCGCAACCCAGCACATGTACGCATATACCCCAGATGAATCATGCGTACAACAAACAATCAGAAGAGTCTCAACAATAAGATGATGCATCAACAACCCCCAGCTTTTGCCTGAGGTATTCAAAAGTCTCCCTGGGCAATGGTTTGGTGAGAATATCAGCAACTTGTTCCTTAGAAGGAACATACTCCAACTTGACCTCTTGTTCAATCACTTGTTCCCGGAGAAAATGATACTTGATTGGTATGTGCTTGGTTTTTGAATGCATGACAAGATTCTTTGAGATGCTGATTGCACTTGTGTTATCGCATAAGATAGAGATAGGTGGTGTACAAGTGATTTGAAAATCCTGCAAGGTCTGCATCACCC
>APFE031507458.1:0-22597 GCA_000404065.3 Pinus taeda
TGCAAGAAGTGAAAGATCACATCGAGAAAGAAGAAATGAATCCAACCATATCTTGTAATTCATTGGTCAGAATTATCACTCCTCAACCTATCAAGATAGAAGGACATATCAAGAAGAAAAATGTTCAATAAGTGAAAGATCACATCGAGCATCAGGAAATGAATCCAACCTTATCTTGTAAAGGATTGGAAGAAATTACCACTCCTCAAACTCTAAAGATAGAAGGACATATCAAGAAGAAAAAGGTTCAAGCAGTGAAAGATCACATCGAGCATCAACAACAAGTTCTCCAACTTTTAAAGGATAACGCCACTTTGGTGCAAAATCGAATGAAACAACAGGTAGATCAACTTCGTAGTGAAAAATGTTTTGATGTACGTGATTGGGTATTTTTACTGCTACATCTCAAGCAAGCTATTTATGAGAAGGAAATGTTGGCAATATTGTATACACTTAAGAAATGGTGACCTTACCGAATGAGAAGACACTTCAAGGTAAAAATGGATCATGATAGTCTTAAATATTTTTTAGAACAACCATTATCTTTAGAAGAACAAAAAAAATGGGTCACAAATATGTTGGGTTATGACTTTGACATCATCTGTAGAAAAGGGAAGCAAAATTTTGTTGCAGATGCACTCTCAAGAAAGGATGAGGATGTGGAAGCATTGTTTTGTGTTATTTCTATTATCCAACCAGATTGGATAAACGAAGCAAGGATGAATGGACGAAGGAAGAAGAAGTATGGCCACTCATTCAAAAGTTGTAGAATATTCCAATTCAAACAATATTGCCAGAACTTGAAGAGGAAGGAAAAATCAAATTGGAACCTGGAGTAGTCACAGAAACAAGAACCCGACAGCTACGAAATCGATCAATTTCAGAGTATCTCATCAAGTGGAAGAACTTACCAGCTAATATTTCCACATGGGAGGACAAGAATTTTATACAGAAGCATCAAGAACTACTCAAGCGTTGAGGACAACACTTTTTGAAGGAGAGGGGCATGTTAGGCCCCTATACTACTAGTGTAACCCTTATTATTATTAGTACAACCCCCTTATTATATTGTTGTACTCATGTAGTCCCCATATTGTTATTGTTGTGCCCCATAGAAGCCCAACTATTGTTATTATTATGCCCTTAAATTATTATTGTTATGTCAGTTCTGATTATATTATGACCCCTTAGACTCCTATATATAGAAAGGAGGTCTTGTCATTTGTATCATCCAAGAATTGTCCATTTATGTAATGTAAAGGAGGTTGACCCCTCGAAGATGCTGAATTCTAAGGCGTTGATCTATTTTTTCTATCTTTTTGTGAGCAGGTTTCATAACATACAATAATTCTATAGACTCAGAATAAATCCTAGAAGTCCTCAATGGGGACTTTGACCTAAAAAATGGTGACCTAAGCATGAAACCCATGCTTTAATAAGTCACAATAATAATGATAAAAAATATTTTCTTTATTCTTTTAACAAGTACATTACATAATGACTCAAGTACATTATTGAAGACCAAACATAGTTACTTTTTCCAACAAGAACCAATCACATATGCACAAAATAAAGTAGCAACAATTAGAGAAGTCACAAATGTTTTGATGCTCAGAAATATCCACAAAGAAGGAGGTGACACAAAGGGTTTTGAGAATGGAAACTGCTAAGTGAGTGAACTTAGGACTTGCAGTATATTAGGGAGGCTTACCCTTTCTGTTAGGCCCTTATACTACTAGTGTAACCCCTTATTGTTATTAGTACAAACCCCTTCTTATATTGTTGTACCCATGTAGTCCCCATATTGTTACTATTGTGCCCCATAGAAGCCCACCATTGTTATTATTGTGCCCTTACATTATTATTGTTATGTCGGCTCTGATTATATGATGACCCCTTAGACTCCTATATATAGAAAGGAGGTCTTTTCATTTGTATCATCCAAGAATCATTCATTTGTGTAATGTAAAGGAGGTTGCCCCTTGAAGAGGTTGAATTATAAGGCATTGATCTATCTTTTCTATCTTTTTGTGAGCCGGTTTCATAACATTTGGTACCAGAGCTTTGAATTCTAGGGTTTAGTTGCTCCAAACAGGTCATCGTGGCATTTGCACTATAACTTTTTTCTGCAACGTTTCAGATGCTAAAAAAAAAAAAAAAAAACTAATTTGGGTCGAAATTGTTATAAACCACAGGTCCAAATTTCAAAGCTTTTCGCGCTATATTTGCAGAGATATGATCTGAGGAAGTTGGCGTTTTCGCAGACTCCCGATTTACATTTCAAACAAGTGACTTGGGGAAAATAGTCATAACTTTTGTTTTAAGCATCAGATTGAAATTTCGTAAGAAGTTACAGAAAGAGGACAGACTGTAGTTTCCTGTATATATTGTTTAGATCTTAAGGTCAAAACAATGACACGTGGAACTTCATACAAGTTCACTCTTCTAAAAAGGTATATAATCAGGTCATCTTGGGAGATTGTGCATAACTCTTTCTTGGAGAATCTAAATTCGATCAGACTGCTGGCATTGGAAAGAGGATGCAGAGGGATCCGCCGGTTGTAATTTCAGAACTGGAAGATCCGAAATTACAGAGATACATCAGGTGCAATATCGAGCTCCTACAAAGTGAAAAAAAGGTCTGTAGATTTTTTTTAATTTTTGCTTAAGCTTGCTTTGAAAAATTATTTTGAAGGAATTCAAAGGGCATAGTAAAGCATTATTATCGGTAACTGATGCCCCGAGGAAAGAAAATGCAAACACCTAGTAAGCAACCTGAAAGCTCTAGCATGACTCATGAAGAAGAGGAAGAAATGCAACATGATATATCAAAATTACGAGACCAAGTACAACAAATGTTACTCGCACAAAAAGTAAACAGAATCCTAAGATGGATGGTTTAAAGAAAGATGTAGAAGCTAAGATATATGGCGTGAAGGTAAGAAGGACGATTTTGAAGATAGATTTGAAGACACATATTTGAAGACACGCATGGAAGATTTGAAGATAGATTTGAACAAATTTTCTACAAGAAATACTTACTATGGTGAAAGGTAGTAAAGAAAACTCGCGATGAGAAAAAAATAAAAGTTAATCATGATTTTCATAGACTCTAACGTTGGATCTTCGTTCAGGATATTGTCAAATCAAAATGAAGACTAAAGACATTTTGAAAACAACATTTAGAACTCATGAGGGTCATTATGAATTTTTGGTCATGTCTTTTGGCCTTACTAATACACCTTATACATTTCAAGGTTTGATGAATTCCATTTTCAAACCCTTCCTTAGATGACATCTTGATCTTCAGCCAGAGTTGGGAAGAGCACCTCCACCATATTCGACAGGTCCTTCAAACCCTGTGACAACACAAGTTGTGTGCTAACTTGGAGAAATGCATTCATGGTGGTGTATTTAGATGACATCTTAATCTTCAGCCAGAGTTGGGAAGAGCACCTCCACCATATTCGACAAGTCCTTCAAACCCTGTGACAACACAAGTTGTGTGCTAACTTGGAGAAATGCACCTTTGGCCTGACCCAGGTTCAATATCTAGGGTACATCATTGATGAGAAGGGTGTACATGTGGACCCATCCAAGATACAAGTCATTCGGGATTGGCTAGCCCCAACCACTCTAACAGAGCTCTGTAACTTTTTGGGTCTTGCGAGTTGCTACTGTAGGTTCGTGTTGGGGTTCTTTCATATCACCTGGCCTTTAAGTCAATTCACCAAGGGTGGAGCAAAAGAAAAAGAAAAAATTGGTCGGAAAACCAACAACAAGTGTTCTCCTAGTTGAAGAATCACCTATGTTCTACACTTGTGCTCACTTACCAGACTTGCAACAACCATTTGAGATTGACACAGATGCCTCCAACTATGCTATTAGTGTAGTTCTTACTTAGCATGAGCATCCAGTGGCTTACCACAGTGAAACACTTTCAGACATAGTACGAAAGTACCCCACTTATGACAAAGAAATGAATTTCGTTGTGCAAGCTTGCTGTCAATGGAAGCATTACATTCTGGGGAAGGAAACGATTATCCACACAGACCGACGACCTCTACAGTTCATAAAGACATAAGAAAAGTTGCAGAACGATCGCCATAAAAAATGGTCCACCCATTTGCAACAATTCCATTTGAACATTAAGTATAAGAAGGGAAGTACCAATAATATTGTTGATTGCCTCAGCCCACCACCGGTCATGGTGCCAATCACTATGCTAGACTCGTGTGGGCACAAGACATCGGGGTGGCTGCATCTTTACAAGAGTGATCCAAAATTTGACAACATATACCAGACACTCTTGGAAGGGAAGCAAGTTCCAAATTTTCACCTTCAAGATGCATTGTTATGCCACTTGGGACACATCTGTGTTCCTTCAAGTGAGCATGCCAAGATGAGTTGGGAGGTGCACTACAGTTGGGTCGTTGGACATTTTAGAGTAGAAAAAATAGTGGTGGTATTGCAGAAGTATTTTTATTGGCCGAAACTTTGTCAGGATATTGGGAAGTACATTAGATCTTGTACTGCCTGCACCATTTCCAAACCAACCATCAAGAAGCAAGGTCTGTATACTCCTCTACCTACTTCTAGCCATCCCTGTGAATCTGTCTCCATGGATTACATGTCGTGCCTTCCTTCTACTAAGCACGACAATGATTGCGTTTTCGTGGTCATCGACAAATTCTCTAAGATGGCCATCATGGCGGCCTGCAAGAAGAGTATCACAACAGAGGCCACTGCTAAGCTCTTCTTTGAGCGAGTGTGGGTACACTTTGGGATCCCATAGTCCATTGTCTCAGATTGGGACAGCATATTCTTGAGTTCATTTTGGTCAAGTCTTTTGGTCAATGCTGGATACAAAACTTACTAAGTCCATGACTTTTTGTCCCCAAACTGATGGCCAAATAGAGTTTGTCAATAGGATGATCATACACATTTTGCGCATGTACAACTCGAAGCATCCATGCACGTAGGATGAAAGTATCCCTATGTCCAACATAGCTATAATAGAGCTCTCTACAACTCAACATGCCACAACCCATTTTAGGTAGGGTTGGGATTTCAGCCATTATGACCCATTGATGTGGCCATACCATTTTTAGCCACTCAAGTAGATTCGTCTCACTTCAGTCTGAAGTTGAAAGGGCTAACAACTTCATTGAGCACATTCAACACATCCACCAGTAGTTCCATGATATATTTGACAGAGCCAATGCTAAGTACAAGCAACTCCATGATCAGCATCGAGTGTCACATAAGTTCTAGGTGGGCGACAAAGTTTGGCTACATTTGCAGAAGGAATGCCTTGCTGGACCCCACCGAAAGCTTTGCCCGCTCCGATATGGGCCATACACCATCACCAAAGCTTTCGGTGAAAATGACTTTGAGCTCAGCATCCCACCATTCCTTGGTCTGCACCCAGTGTTCAATGTAGACCACCTTTGGCCATACTTTTCACCATAATTTGTTGGACACATCTGACATTGCAAAATAACTCAAACAAATAGAGCTCAACTCGGACTGCATGGAACAGGGCACAACTGATCAGAACATGAACACAAAAATCAAGAACACTTGTCAACAAAGAATATGAATATATCGATTTGTCAAAGCAGGCCAACTCCTTCATCAAGGCAAGTGGTTCACCAAGGACCAGGTTTAACAAAAATTTCCTCACCTCATGGAGGCTCTGCACGCAATGGGGACCATTGCTTCCAAAGAGGGGAGGAATGATCCAGGTGGATATTGGTGGCCACTCGCCTATTCCACCTAGACCCCCTAATCAATTTCATCTATTTCCTCGTTCATTTCAGCATTTACTATTTTTAGCAGTTTTTTGGGTCTTGAACTTCCATAGTAGTTTTGACCCCCTAAATGACATTTTTTGGGGGTCCGCATAAGGCCCATCACCATAGGTAGGGCCCTACAATGAAACCTATAGTACTCGGAGAGACTTTTCCAACAAGGTATCGTATGCACCAAACGGAGATAATATGACCAAGTTACGACCCCAGGAAGTTGGCTGCCCAACTAACCCCAACGGGGCCCACAAACTCTTAGTGTTACATCTCCTGGGGTTAGGGTTTTCTCATATTTCAAATAACAAATAGGCCCTTGAGCCTCATTGTAACACAGTTCATAGGCATGTAGCCACCACATCTCTTCTCATACATAAGCTACCATCGCCCGAGCTATATTATTTCCATTTTGTTTGTAAGCATAGTTCAATATTTTTCTATTAATGAAACGAAGTGTTTTTCTGTTGCATCTCCGTGTTTATGCTTATATTTGTAAGTTATTGCGTTCTTGTTTAAGTTCGAATCAGACTTCCACATAGAAAATTGTGTCTCTTTGCCATGGAGATTTGAGACCACATGGTTTTTCACACCTTCCAGAAGAATTCTCATGGCCTTTGCAACATCCTTCTTCCATTGGGCTAATTGTTATGCATTAGACTATTGGGGCTTTGCAATGCCAGTTTTAACATATTCTAACACACCCTTGTCATTGATCACTGCTTCCATTCGATGCTTCCAGGATATGAAATTCGATATACCCTCTAGGGCATATTCCAATCTTAGTCCGTTGAAAGACATTCTCCTGATCCTAAAGAAAAATTACTACAAAGAAGCTGCCAAATTGAAATTCCTGAGAGACAAGTTTGAAATATTGGTTCTAATGTGATTTTAGGGCTCAGATGTCATGTATAAATTTGATAGAAATTGTAACTACTCAAGATTTCAACTTGACAACAAGAGACACAATTCTACTCTATAGATCTACAAAATGAAAATCACAATTTAGAACAACATGCATAAACATCCAATAAGAGAAACCACAAATACACAGTGATTTCTAGGGGAACCCAACTGGGAAAAACCCCTCAAGCCACTTTGCATTAATCATGTGAATAGAGAAACTATTACAATTGTTAACTCCATCTTTGAGCTCAACCTGCAAAAGAATAACTGTGCTCGTTGCTCAATGAGAAACTCTGGCCAACACTTAGCTAATTATTTTCTCATCAAGCCTCTTGTTTCCTTGCGGAATTCCTGAGGAAATTGGCCCCTAAAATATAGGAATTTCCTCCAAATTGCTTGCGTAATTCCCAAGGAATGATCACTGACTACATGCAACTCCTATACACTCAAAACTAGTTTACAATTGATGTTACACTACCTTGTCATCTCCACTTCATCTGAGGAATTTGAATTCCTTGCATGCACTAGCTATTTTGGGTTGATTGATCAGTTCACTGAAAAATCTATGAGTTAGATAGTTGTCCCACTGCACCTCTCACCTTCCACTTACTCTATCAATAATTAGAGGTCAATTAACTGAATACAAATGAAAATAACTGAACTGGATTACTAAAATTTAGCAAACACACATGCATAACTGAACTCCAGACCCTCTAACTCGAATTTAATGAGCTAACTGAGGGACAAGATCCATGTCACACTAGTTAACTGCCTTCAAGTTGTCCTGTTGATATGGAAATTGGATTTACTTAATTTGACTAAGGCTAAAGTCAAATTGATCCTTTCTTGCTACATTTTTTTCAATATTAAGGGATCTCAAACCTCAAGTTGATCATCTAGTGAATAAAGTAGCCACTCCATCGCATGATATCTTGTTAAAAAATGGGGGTTGAAGCTTTTCACATATAATCTAATGTTTTTAACATATTTGGAACCTAAGCCACATAACCTCTCAATTAATATGTACATGCCTTGATGCAATTCAAATGTGTTGCCAAATGTTGGGAAAGGACTCACAAGGACACAACCCCTACTTTGTTTCATGTGAGCATTGATCTTTGCTTTGGTTTATGTTTCCTCCATCATGGACATTTGTTAGCGAGGTGGGATATTGTGAGAAGAGGGGTGGGGTTTTCATGTTAGCTCTGAAAATTTCACTTGGCCTTGCACTAAATCAGGATTGGGCTCTAGTTTATGGTTGGTAATATAGGTTTTGGGCTCAAGTCAATTTCATCTTCTCAGTTTGTTGGGTTTGATATCTCTAGTGCTAAATTCTAGAGCTTTGTTTTTGGATTATTTCAATTTCACTTCAAGAGCTATTGGAATTGGCGTGAACCTCAATCAAATAAATTAATAGGCATTTCACTATTCCCTATTACATAGTATTTTTGGTTTTCAGGTTATTATTCTTTGGTTCCTATAGGGACAAAATATTTGGTTGTGGTTTCCTTTTATATCTAGTTTCGAGTGTTGGAACTACCCTAGGCTCTATTTCTTTGGTTGAGTTCATTGGACCTTTTGAATGCGAGTTTTAATTATCTATAAGATAGGGGAAAAATAGGGTGGAATTCAAAATTGTCTTAAGGTGTAACTGTCTGCCCAAGACAACCCAATTTCTTCCTCAATTTCTTCACAACCTTGGTTCCTAGATCATAATTGAGGAGGGAATCGGTTTCATGGATGCTAGGGTATTGCAAGGCTCAGAATAATCCTTTGTAGGCATGAAGAGTCTCTTTAAGGCAATCAAATAGCTGTTCATCCAATTTACATTAAGGTCCATGATAACGAACAACACTATGTCACCCAAAATTCAAACGTAGTGAGCCTTCTCGTTCAACAAATGAAAAAGTGGATGAACTTGAAATAAAATGCAGTATGCTTGAAAACCTAGTTCTAAACATGCACACGAACTCTCTCTCTCTCTCTCTACAACCTCGTTTCCATCTACTCAACCTATGCAAATCCGAAGGAAGAGGAAATTGTATATTAGTCTAAAGAGGCTATAGAAGTCCACAAATGGACCTCTCTCCATTCCATAGTTGGACAAGAGGAAGCCAGTGTCAAATAGGTGTTCATTTGGGACTAATTTTTTTTTTTTTTATAAGTTCTTCAAATTTTAGATGTTTTCTTTAAGTAGTATGCCACTTAAATAGTTGAATTGTAATAGCTAGAAGTTGCTACAAGCTCTCTTTATTTGTCTATAAGAGCTATAAGTTTTGTCTAAAATTTTATATGAGCTCCTTTTTGTATGTTTGTTTTTAAATGTGCTAATTTTTTTATCAATATAATATTTTACAATTTTAATATTTAATATTTTAATAAATAAATAAATAAATTTGTTATCTTCCTAATAAAACTTCCTTTTGTTAATCAAATACTACAATGAGCTAAGGACATTAATGTGAATCTAATTTTTATTTATATATTTTTATATATTTTCATCCAAAATTATTAATTTACATCATTAATTTAAATTTAATAGAAAATAAATAAATAAATTTAATCCGTCTTAAAATTTTATCAATGCAAAATAAATAAAACAAAACCAAAAATATAAAACAAACTTATAAAAAATGCTGTTTGAAACACAAACAATATAGAAATGCAAGTTTTAGGTTTTCCTTCCTAATTTGTATATTTTTTCATCCTATTGTGTAATTAGCTTCCAATTTGATGAGAATGGATAAGAAATAAGTCGTTTTACTTCTCGAGTTAGCAAATCAATAAAGTTGTAGGAATTTTATCGACAATAGAATTAAAAATAGAATTTGCACTAAACAAAACCAAATATATAAATCAAACTTATAAAAATGCTGTCTGAAACACAAACAAGATAGAAATGCAAGTTTTAGGTTTTCCTTCCTAATTTGTATATTTTTTCATCCTATTGTGTAATTAGCTTCCAATTTGATGAGAATGGATAAGAAATAAGTTGTTTTACTTCTCGGGTTAGCAAATCAATAAAATTGTAGGAATTTTATCGGTTATATGTAAAAATTGTACATTAAACTTAATATATAGCTTCTTCAGGGGACTAGCCACCCATTTCAAAATAATTCTCAAAATTTAAATTTAAATACAATCATTGGAAATTACAAAATTTAAAATTGTATAATTTTATGATGATGACGATGACGATGATGATGGTTAATGTCCACTGAGACCAAATTGGTCTATCGGACCTACAATTTTCTTAATTTTTACTTGTCTGGCTCCTCGTCTTTCTTGGCGAGATTGGTGTTGTAGCTTTCTTTCTTTTTTCTACGGTCTTCCAACTTCCTTTGTCTTGCATCTCCTTCATCTCTTCTGGTTCTTGGGACATTGGTGTCTTAGCTTCGCGATCTATTGTGTTCGTTCTTTTGAAAATAGTCGGAGAAGAAGTTTGGTTTAGGAGATCTGCTTTGCTGTTAAATGAAGATTTATTTTCCGCGGTATTCAAATCCTCATAACTGTTGATTTGTTGGGGCGGGCTTTCTCCTTGCTTGTTTTGAGAGTTGTTTCCTTCTTCCTTGATTTCTTGTGACTCATTTTCTCTAGAATATTCTTCTTCTTTGATGACAGTGTAGTGTTCTTTTTGTGCTCCTTCCCACCATGTAGATCTGTGGTGGTTTTTTCTAGCAAAATTTTTCTCAGAGACTTTTGGGCAATTTTTGGCTAGATGCCCCGTCTCGATCGACATCTGAAGAGGACACTTTCATAATCAAGCTTCTGGTTCCACACATAGTCTTTACTTGTTAGGTTTATTTCAGCTGGGAATCCGGCGCTGAAATCCATTTCCACACAGATGCGTGCATAGGTAGTTCTGGCATATTCCTCTATTTCTGGACACCTCCAGTAAAATTTCCCAATTGCATTTCCGATGGCTTTTAGCGAGGAGAGATTCCAGAGATGCAAGGGTAGGCTTGGCAATCTCACCCAAACTGGTGCTGAGGTTATCACTGCTGTAGAGGGATCGAATGATGGGTTCCATGGCTTGATGAATAGGCCTGATTTTTCCCAAAACCAAGGGCCGGAATCTAGAATACATTGTCTGCTTTCAGGATTTTCGAAATCTACTATAAAGAAACCTCTAGCACAGGGGTAGATATTAATTTCATCAGAAATGATAGGCTTCCATACCTCCGAGATCCAATTGTGGAGTGCTATCAGCCGCGGCCAAAAACCATTGAACCAGCAAATTAGGGCACTTTCGGAGAACTTCAAAGCTTCATCGAGTGAGTCCTGGACCACTTGGATAGTGGGAGCTGGGGCTTCACTCACGATATGGGCAGGAGATTGCCCTTCAGATGCGGATGAGCCACCAGTTATTTTTGCGAAGCTCGGAGCCATATTTTACTTGCTCGTAGAACCCAACCGCAGACAAATAAGACAGAAGATAAGATTAGATCTGACCGCAGAAATTAGCCGCCTAGATCTAGCCTCAGATCTAAAACCTAGCCGTGAAATAAACTGTAAATGCGAGCAGGCCCCAAATCTATACCGCAGATCTGCACCAGATCTATACTGCAGATTCAATTCAATGCCGCAGATCTATACCGAAAGCTAACTCCACAATAGATCTGATCAAGAGAAGATCTGAATCAAGAGATATGAAGTTTCGCCCAGCTCAACAATAGATCTGATCCAGAGATATGAAGTTTCGCCCAGCTCATTAAGAGATATGAAGTTCCGCGCAACTTAACAAAAGATCTGATCAAAAGATATGAAGTTCATCTTATAAAATTAAATTACAAAATTTAAAATGGTATAATTTCATATACATATTCATCTTATAAAATTAAATCAATTTACGTATTCAAGAAAATAAATAAAACTATCAAATCTTTATAACAGTAATCTATTATTTCAATTTCAACGCAAAAGATAGGAAAATAGCATCTCCATTCAATAACTTCAATGCCAATAAAATAAACGCAGAATAAAATAGACGCAGAGCATCTCTCCGTTGTAATTAAAGTTGAGCGCAAAAGAGTAAAGAAACAAGCTCTGTGAAAAAAATATATAATATACATGGTCGATATTCAGTGTGGCTCTCCGTTGTAATTAAAATTGAGCGCAAAAGAGTACAGAAACCAGCTCTGTGAAAAAAATATATAATATACATGGTCGATATTCAGTGTGGCTAGGACGGCATGCTATTTGCCTTCTCACTCAGGTTTGATCCACAGTTATATATTGCACTGTCTTCAGTGTGACACAGCATATGGTATATATTGTACTGGGCTTAATATAAACGTTTTTAAAGACTAAACAATATAAAAACCGTAATCTTTAAACAAAATATTACATAACATTAATTCATTTAAATTGAATGTAAAGGATTTCATAAATAAACTAATATTTTATTAAATTAAATTAAATAAAAATAAAATAAGTTTATTTTGTTATTAGGTGAAGGCTTTTGCTCTCTGTTACATTTTACCTTGTTCTCTGTTTAAGTCTTTGTCATGGTCTGTCTTATTATCTGGTAATGATGATGAACCACATTTGTTGGTACTAAAACCTGGCCCAAAAAAATTATCTCATGTGATTTCTACTAAAAAAAACTTTGTTTAATTTATTATGGATCAAAGAAGCTAAACAAAAATTAAAAAAAACACTTCTCTGACGCGTAACACGTTGCCGAAAAAAAGAGTCCAAAGAATTTGAATCAAAGCCTTGCATTGCTCGTCTAATTCGGCCAAAGGCTCCGCTAGCTCGCTCATTCCACTCTTGTTCTTGCTCACAGATCGCGCGACTGAATCCGCTCCGCTTCTATCCCGCGTCTAAATATAAATCAATCGACAGAATTAAAGCCGCGACTCCAGTTCCTGCGTTCAAAAAGGCCCATGGTTCGAAACGCCTGAGCAGCACGGCAAATGTCAGTTCGCGGGGGCCACGTTTACGGGTCAAAACGCGTATTGCAATTTGTAAGCTTCGGCGATCAAAATTCTTCCCTCATCTTTTTCTATCCATCAGCAGCATTATTAATGGTTGTTGTCCTGCTGTTTGAATTGGATTAATAAGATTTAATACTAAATAAAATTCTATAATATATATCTAAAAGATTAGAATATTATTTTTTTAAATATTAAAATGAAAAAAACAGTCATTGAAGTTCACACTTTTGATTACTCTGATTTACTTATTTCCAGTATCTAAAATGATAAAAATATAATGCAATTTAATTTTGTTATAAAAATTAACGAATTTTTAAATATTTTAATAAAAAGTAATATTATTTTATTATATATATTAATTTTTTAATATAAAACTTTTGCAACTTAAATATTTTATAACCAGAAAAACACGGCTTCTTCTACTTTTTAATATAAAACTTTTGGACATCTTATACCTAAAAGGGCATACAACGTGGAAATTTCGCCGCTCCAATTCAAACTGGGACACTTCCGTGGACCATCACACTGGCGGTTACTGCTATGCATCCTCGCACTAATGTCTTTTTCACTTTGTCACTTCGGGGATCTTTGGTAACTTCCTCGAGAGTGCCTTATGTTTTTTAATATTTCTATGAGATATTTTGAACTTCCACGGTCGTGTCGTGGGTGCTGTCTTTTTGTAAAGTCAAATCAAGTCTAATGAGGTAATTTTTGTGGATAGTATCTCGTGTGGTCTGCTCTGAAATTTAATTAAAAATATGGAAAATTTTAATTTCAAATATTTTAATTTTTAAAATTTTTGGTTTTAGTTGGAATTTAGTATTTTTTTGATAAATTTGTGTGTTTTTATTATTTAAAATGTGTTTTTAATGTATAAATAGATATAATCTAAAAAAAATTGCAAAATTAAATATGCCTAAAAAACTAAAACATAGAAAATTTAAACTACAATATTTTAAATCGCTGAGTCTACGCAATCTAAATGCCTCCCCTCAGTTTTGTGGGGCAATGAATTGAGTTATGGATCTAAAAATGTAATTTAAACAATAAAGCATTACTATCTTACCAAGAATTGTCATTGAATTCCTAAGAAAAGGGCCAAAAAGGCACATGGTTAGACTACACTTTATAAATTAGCTTATCTAAATATTTGACGTTTTGTGTTATTTTATTCTCAACTAAAAGGACGTTTGTTTGTTTTTTCTTTTTTTAACAAGAATGAGTATTATTTAGATTAAATTTGCGCATGGTCATGAAAAATACCCGGGTGGGTTACATTGCAGGTGTCACGCCCCCAAGCTTACGGTGGTCTTCCAACCGTGCCGGCGAGGTGCGGCACCACCCCACACTTTCTTTTTAACAATACTTATGTGTGCGGACTACGCCTAATTCACAACCGATACTTAGCTTGTGTTTCGCAACCAAGTAAAACATTCATTTATCCTTTATACTTATGAAGCCCATACTCATTCATTAACCATCGCAATTATATAACAAGAACATGAACAATTGCAACAAGTATAAAGGGGAGGGGCAACTCCCCGTAATGTGAGTCTGCCCAACCATTTATTAAGAATATCAGTTTTACAATATAATGTACAAGTGTGCCTGGCAAAATCCAAGGCCAACACTTAACCAAATTTACAACAATGGCAACCTGCCTTTTACATACACATATGTACACCTTTGCCCAAGAGCGGGTGCCCACACGGGTCACCAAGACGCTCGTACAATCCTGCACAATGCCTGCCCAAACTGCAACTCACGGTATCTTCGACCAACCAAAATCCAAGTAGAACCTCTGCGCACTTACCATGCCATGCGCATGAGTTATGCACATAAAACTGCGCACCAACCACAAGATGTGCGAAGGCAAGAAGCTATGAGCGAGTTCGTTGTCTTCAAATGAGTTACGATGCATATATTTATATACATCTCTGCATGTGTGTAGTGTGGGCGGTGGCTCTCCAGCCGACCCCCAAAATATCCTTCACACACCCTTACGCATGCCCAACCATCGGTCGGCCTGCCTCCATGTTCAATCCACACGTGGAGGGGTACAAGTCATCGTTCACCGCTACGCATTTCCAAGTGTCGTAAGACTGCTCCACCTTTCGTCGCATCCACGTTCAGCACTTCGTTGCATTTTCTGCGATGGCACCCCGCGCCCCGTTGTCGTGCAAGCCCACCTGGTGTGCGCGCGCGCCCGGGCGCCCCACGCCCGCCTGTCGCGAATCTCCAAGGCGTTACATCCTCCTCCACCTGAAGTCGTTGTCGTCCTCGACAACGTACCATCCTCCAAGCATCAATCCATGATGTCGACTCCCCTCACATATATGGCAACCATCCTGCAACATATGTAGGTCTCCTTCTCCACCATGTCTCATCTAAGTGACCAACTGTCACCAAGATAGTCCATACCAATGTATGTCATAGATGTCCATGACCACTGGCCACCTGCCACAATCTCTCCATGCTGCTCTCCACCGTGAAAGGTTGATCCTTCCAACATCAAGCTACATGTCCACTGCAACAAAGTGTCCACTCCATCATGTGTATCATCTCCATCATGTGCAAACTGCCCATGATATGTCAACAAGTGTCAACACACCTCAACCATGTGCCAACATCTCATCTCATCAATCGGAAGTCCTCTCAATCCATGACAATCAACCATCATGTCACAATCTCCACATGTTGCTCCATCGTGGAAGGTTGGCCCCTCCATCTCAAGCTACATGCTCATTGCAACATATCATGTTGACTTCATCATGTGTCGTTCCCATGTGAATTCTGCCATGATTCTCCAACACAATGCCGACATATCTCTGCACATTGTCGACCCTCATGCCTGAACTAGTCGGATGAACAATCTAACTACCACGCTCAAACCATGAGAATGCACATCCTCATGCCACCATCAGTTGTTCCTCAAAGCATCCCTATCACATCCTTGAACTCGATCAAGAATCCATCCTCATAAGTAAACCATGTTCAGGTCCATGAAGTAGTCCTCATCTCATCTGCAACATGTCCATGATGTTTGGTACCAATGTGCTACATGAAATCAGCCACATCAATCCCAACATCATCCATAAGTGTGCCTCCTCAATGTGAAGAGACCATCTCATCAACTCCAACTTTCGGTTTGCCACATCCATGTCCATGAAGCTACCTCCATCACATCTGCAATGTGTCATCCCTCAAGTCATCCAAGTGCTCTAAGAGAACACCTCTCCATTAAGTCAAGTGCCTCAAGAGAACACTTTTCTCATGTGTCCATGTGCTGCCCATGATCAAAGATCAATCAGCTCCCATGTGTAAAAGTAGTTGAGTCTCGGCTCAACCCATACCCAAGTGTAGCCACCAAGGTATCATCATCATCGTGACTCCATCACCTCCAAGTGCCTCATATCGATCCTCCACATTAAGTCACTCTTTCAAGCCATGCCCATACATGGGGTTTGAAAGTGTGCATCCCATACTGCACCAAAGACTCTGCCCTCAGCTCCTCAATGCATCACATCCTCTAAGTCCACCATGTATGAAGTCTCCATGAGTGACAACAATATCATGTCATCATGAGCTCCATAAGTCATTCCCAACCAACACTCTAGCAAGCATACAAGTCTCCACCCAAAGGTCTCTGCAAGATGCCTTAGCTCTCCATGTAGTAAGAATGTCCCATAGGCTGCTCACAACTCCATCCAAGTCCATGGCTTTGTTGCACAAGAGTGTACAACCTCCCCATAGGCTCATATGTAATAAGTCTCCATGTCACAAAGCAAATCCATCTGCTCAACATCCATGCCTTGATACACCTCATCGGATGCCCATAAGTGACATCTCCACAAGTGCACCCACAATATGTCCCTGCATAAGACTGCCATTTTCCATGTCTCCAACTTGATGTCCATGACTAAGTTGTCCATGTAGTCCAACCAAGTAGACTCATCACAACCATCGGTCATCCCTATCCAAGCTGCAATCTTCGGTTTAGTGAACTCGGTCGCCCAACCATATCATCATGTCATGTCATGAGTTTTCTCCATCATAGCTCCTCCACCTAAGTGTCACCCAAGACTATGAGAAGTCCAACCAAAACATCATCATCACATGAGTCTCTCCATCATAGCACTTCCACCTAAGTGTCCACCAAGACTTGCTCTTGGTCTCGGCCATGAGAAGTCCACCCAAGCAACTCAAGTATGTGCCCTCCAAACTGTCCATGAGTCATGCCGGGCACTTAGCCATGTGGCTAAAGCACAACTCACTTCTCCACAACGATCATCAAGTTCCACCCTTGTCACGGGCCTTTGTACTTTCCACCATAAGGTCACAAACAACCCCAACAAGTCCTGCAAACATCAACAATCCTTGCTTCTCCATACAAGGTCTCATCATGAACATCCATGGTAAGATGCTTCCTAGCATCGGCAAACTGGCTTTGCCCTTCCCTACACACGGTCCATCTACCAAATGCCCAAATGAAACACATGTATCAACACTTACTTCATCATCATGAGATTCCTCCATGAGAGTGCCCTCATCCACACATGTCTGCAAACTGCACGATCCCAGTCCAACTTGATCAATCTCAAGTTCATCCTCCATCATGATCATGTCTACAACATCTCCAACTATCACGGCTTCCTCTTCCTTGGTAGCACAATCTGCAGCTTCATCTTGCCCCATTGTCCAACCAAGTTGAAGAAGCTCATCTTCAACGTTCTTCTCCAAGACTGCAAGCTCCTCTCGAATACGGGGATTCTCCTTTTTCAACCGCTTCAACCTGTATAAGGTAAGCAAGAGCTTCCCTTCACATTCTTCTAAACCTGCCATGCCTTGTTCTTCGTCTTCCCCGGTTCGTACTTCGTTCAGATGCCCAAACCGTGTATACCTGTCCACACGCAGTCCCACTTGTCCACCTGACAAGTGCCCAAATCGTATGACCAGCACGTAGTACCGCCTTCCTTACTCTACGACACCTAGTTCCAACCTTTACCAGCTTCACCAAGCACCTTGCAACCATGAACCGACCCTTGTTCCACTCATGTGAAACTAGCTTCCTTCACCTGCAAGTACTTGTATTCACTGTCACGAGCAGCCTGCTCAACCAGCTCAACTGAGCTTTGATACCAACTTCACTTCGGTGAAGTTGTGTAGCAGCTTCTACCTTCAACACCCGGTCATCAGCCTGCTCTGATACCAACTGTCACGCCCCCAAGCCTACGGTGGTCTTCCAACCGTGCCGGCGAGGTGCGGCACCACCCCACACTTTCTTTTTAACAATACTTATGTGTGCGGACTACGCCTAATTCACAACCGATACTTAGCTTGTGTTTTGCAACCAAGTAAAACATTCATTTATCCTTTATACTTATGAAGCCCATACTCATTCATTAACCATCGCAATTATATAACAAGAACATCAACAATTGCAACAAGTATAAAGGGGAGGGGCAACTCCCCGTAATGTGAGTATGCCCAACCGTTTATTAAGAATATCAGTTTTACAATATAATGTACAAGTGTGCCTGGCAAAATCCAAGGCCAACACTTAACCAAATTTACAACAATGGAAACATGCCTTTTACATACACATATGTACACCTTTGCCCAAGAGTGGGTGCCCACACGGGTCACCAAGACGCTCATACAATCCTGCACAATGCCTACCCAAACTGCAACTCACAGCATCTTCGACCAACCAAAATCCAAGTAGAACCTCTGCGCACTTACCATGCCATGCGCATGAGTTATGCACATAAAATTGCGCACCAACCACAAGATGTGCGAAGGCAAGAAGCTATGAGCGAGTTCGTTGTCTTCAAATGAGTTACGATGCGTATATTTATATACATCTCTGCTTGTGTGTAGTGTGGGCGGTGGCTCTCCAGCCGACCCCCAAAATATCCTTCACACACCCTTACGCACGCCCAACCATCGGTCGGCCTGCCTCCATGTTCAATCCACGCGTGGAGGGGTATAAGTCATCGTCGCCGCTACGCATTTCCAAGTGTCATAAGACTGCTCCACTTTCGTTGCATCCACGTTCAGCACTTCGTCGCATTTTCTGCGATGGCGCCCCGCGCCCCGTCGTCGTGCCGTCGTGCACACATCCGCCCGGTGTGCGCGCGCGCAGCGCCCCGCCGTCGCGAATCTCCAAGGTGTTACAGTAGGGATCATAATGACCATGAGAGAGCCTTTTAAGCCAGTCCAAGCAAAGTAAAAAAATAATACTATATGATAATACCCTTATTTATCTAGTACTATATAGATGACAAAAGTGATGCAGAAGAAAGATACATTGAAAACCAAACATCTAAACTGGTTAATCAGTGGGTGAAGTCGGCTAATTCAGTTTTATCTCCCTGCAAAGCTTAGTTGGTGGATTGTCAACCTTGGAAACCTGCAATTGGAGACCTACCACAATGTTCTGAAGGACCTCCACTTCATCCTCAAGCCAAGAAATCCATTTTCGTTGGCTCTCTATGGCGTCTAAGGTGGAATTTTCAATGAGGCTTTACTGATGAAGTAGAACTTAGAGGTCATAAAATTCAACTCTTAATTCTGCAATTTCTTTGCAGCATTGTTCACATGAGGAAGCCATGGCTTTGGGGCCAGAGAAATTACTTGCAGAGGCACTATGCTTACCAAGCTTTTGAGCCACTCTCCTAGAGCATGGGCGTCAATGGCCCCAAAATCCAAACTCCATAATTGAATCAAAGAATTGTTGGAAAAATAAAAAAGGTAGTAAATATTTTCTCGATCTTGATAATTACTTGTGAGTTTTCTTATTATTGTGATTCTTTATATCTTCTTTCTTTAGTTCATCAAGAAATTACCAAAAGCAACAGTACATAAAATAATGGACACAAGATGTAGGCACATCCCAAGGAAAAACCCCCCTTGAGGGGAAAACCTAGTCAAAGTAATTCTTCCTTTCAATAATATTCTTTGAGAATCTTCACCCTATACCAAGACCAGACCTTCCGTTGATCCAGGTGGATATTGGTGGCCACCCGCTAATTCCACTTGGATCCACACAAGTGCTTCTTTCAGTTTTTCAGTTTCCTTAATTAGAGCACAGTTTACTATTTTTAGCAGTTTTTTGGGTCCTAAACTTTTGGAGCCGTTTTGAGGCCCTAAACAACATTTTTTGGGAAATCTACCGCCAACAATTTTCGGTCTAAAATCATCTTTTCCGTCGTAGTCCTCGGAGAGATCTTTCCAATGGGCTATCATGCGCGTCAAATGGAGATAATATGACCAATTCACGACCCTAGGAAGTTGGTTGTCCAACTCACCCCAACGGGGCCCACAAACTCTTGGTGTTACATCTCCTCGGGTTAGGGTTTTCTCTTATTGTTCAATAATTAAAAGGCCCATGAACCTCATTGTAAGACAGTTCAGAGGCATGTAGTTGCCACATCTTTTCTCAGAGATAAGCTACCATCGCCCTAGCTGGTTTATTTTCATTCCTGTTTATAAGCATATTTTAGTATTTTAAATCAATGAAATGAAGTATTATTTCCACTGCATCTCTGTGTTTATGGTTATCTCTATAATTTGCTGCATTCTTGTTTAAATCCAAATCAGTGGTATTAGAGCGGTCTGCTTTTTTTCTCTGTTTTTCTTTGCATGTCCCCAACGAGGTCGGGATATAAGGAGTTAGGGCTTGAACTGGTCGAACCTTTGCAAGACCAGCCTCGCATATCCCGACGACCTCCCATAGCGAATGAAAAGAAAGAAGAGGAGGCAGGAGATCCTATCAAAATCTTGCTTGAAGAAGCCCTCGAGCAACAAATGAACGCGATGATGGACAACTTTGCCCAGATCCTTCAGTGGCTACCCAAGGGCGACGCATCGGCTTCCAACAACATCTCTGGAAACACCACACCATTTAAGGTACACGTTAATTTTGAAATCCCCATATTCGAGGGTCAAATAGACGCAAATGTCGTCAATAAATGGTTAAATGTGCTAGAGGGTTATTTTTCTGTTCATGATTTTTCCAGTCAGGAAAAGATTATTTTCGCTCTTCTCAAAGCAGCCCCCCACATCAAGGATTGGTGGGAAACCTACTGCGAGCATAAGGATGAAAGTACAAGCTCACTATTTTTAGTCGCACCAACTTGGAATACATCCCGAGATGCCATCAAGGAGCAATACTACCCTGTCATAAGTTATGAGGATCAATACATAAAGTGGACCATGCTGCAGCAGGGAAGGGACCAAGACATACCAGAGTTTACCAATATTTTCCATACGCTTCGCACAAAGTTGGGTATCAAGGATACAGAGCAGCATTTGGTACTCAAATACTGTGGCTGCCTGCACAAGTACATCCAGGAAGAAATAGAATTCCTGAACATCTCCTCGCTCGGCATGACATACTGATATGTCGTCAAGGTCGAACAAAAGTTTAAACAGAAGAAGTGAGACTTTGGGTTTGCGAATCTGAAATAGGGGAAAGGTGCCCCCAAACCGCAGAACAAAGGACAAAGCCAAGGCGGGGCAGCGCAAGACAACCCGCCAAAGATACAAGCAAAGAACAATGTCGCAAAGCCGAAAAAGGACAGGGTAAAGTGGTGTGAGTTCCATAAGAGCTCCACTCACAACACAAGCGAGTGTCGGGCCAAGCAGTCACTGGTGGCCGAGCTAAAGGTTTCAAAATTAGATGCATGTTTTGACTCTAAGTCAGAACCCGATAAGGGGAATGACAAAGGGAGGCAGATTATTGATGAGGATCCCAATGCCACCGTTGCCACCATGAAGATCCAGAAGGAGGAACCCGAAGATCCAGATGAGGAGGAGCGTCTCTTCCACTCCCAGATGTGGGTAAAGGGTTCCTCACTACTATCCATTGTCGACAACGAGAGCCAAAAGAACCTCATTTCGGTAGAGGTCGTGAAGCGGCTGGACTTACCGACCATAGCACATCCACAACCATGCAACATTGGGTGGCTACACCAAGGACGAGATCTTCACGTGAGCCAACAGTGTCGTCTTCAATACAACATCAAGCCCTTCATGGATGAGGTATTGTGTGACATTGCTCCCCTTGAAGTTTGTGATGTGTTATTAGGACAACCATACTTGTGTAAGCGACATGTTGTGTATGAATCAAGGCCCCATGTTCTTATTTTTACTTTGGGAAATAAGTTTTATAGGATACCAAAGGTAGCACCACCTACCGCCATCTCTTCGGTTGCTGCAAAACAATGTAGTAAGCTCATTTCCAAAATCGGGAGAAAAAAAATTCCTGATGATACACCCTCAAGAAAAGAAGAAGACAGTGGCCACGACCTCTAGACAAGGCCCCTCCACATGACAACTACAGATGGACAAGGTCATGGAGGAGTACGAGGACATCTTCACCTCCCCCGTAGGGTTTCCTCTGCACTGTCAGGTCAAGCATTCCATTGATCTGACCCCAGGTGCATGTTGTAGATCTAACCCGGAATTATATGAAAATATAAGACAATAGAAATAAGCCCAAGAAATAACAAGATCTGAATAGATATAAATGCTTCTTTATTGATCAAACCCTTAAGGTAGGGCAACACCATACATTCACTCCTTAAGGAAAGAGAACACTCCACAAGCCATATGCTTGCTCATACAATAATACTTCTCTTCATAGCCCTCCATGTGGAGTCTCTAGCCTCTATATAGGCCTCATACATACAATACCATGCATCATTACCATGGTTTCCTCATACCATCAACTAATACCATGGGCCCCTTGCATTATTATTAACTACTTGTGGTCCCTTACATGACATGGGTTAACCACCTTATTTATTACTATGGCCCATCCCATTATTACATTATTACCTTGGGTACCTCCCTCGGTACCCCATATTACCCCCCTAGGTATATAACATTCCACCCCTCTTAGCATGTTTCATCCCCGAAACATGGGAAGAACACAAATAATAA
>APFE031507458.1:24747-38767 GCA_000404065.3 Pinus taeda
GAGAACACTCCATAAGCCATATTCTTGTTCATACAAGAATACTTCTCTTCATATCCCTCCATGTGGAGTCTCTAGCCTCTATATAGGCCTCATACATACAATACCATGCATCATTACCATGGTTTCCTCATACCATCAACTAATATCATGGGCCCCTTACATTATTATTAACTACTTGTGGTCCCTTACATGACATGGGTTAACCACCTTATTTATTACTATGGCCCATCCCATTATTACATTATTACCTTGGGTACCTCCCTTGGTACCCCATATTATCCCCCCTAGGTATATAACAGTGCGCCACTGCCCAATGGACCAATCTATCGGTGCTCCGTTCTGGAGAACAATGAAATCAAGAGGTAGATTCAGGAGCTGCTGCAAAAAGGTCACATCCGTTTGAGTTCATTGCCCTGTGGGAGCCCGATCGTGCTGGTATAGAAGAAGGATGGGACTTGGAGACTCTATATTGACTATTGGGTGCTGAACAAGATCATTGTTCGTAATAGGTACCCAATCCCACGGATTGATGACCTCCTAGACCAACTAAAGGGGGAAAATATTTCAGTAAGATCAATTTGCATATCAAGTATAAGAAGGGCAACACCAATAATGTTGCAGATTGCCTCATTCGACCACCAATCATGGCGTTAACCACCGTGCTCAACTCTTGTGGGCACAAGACTTCTAATTGGCCACTGCTCTACAAAAGCGACCCGAAATTCGGCCACACATACCAGACACTCTTGGAGGGTCAGCATGTTCCAGATTTTCACCTCCAGGATGACCAATTATGCCACCTAGGTCACCTTTTTGTTCCTTCAAGCAAGTGTGCCAAGATGATTTGGGAAGCACACTACGGTCAGGTTGTTGGGCATTTCAGGGTCAAAAAAACGGTGGTAGTACTGCAGAAGTATTTCTATTGGCAAAATCTTTGACAGGATGTCGGGAAGTACATCAGATCATGCACTACCTGCGCCATTGCCAAACCGACCATCAAGAAGTAAGGCCTATATACCCCACTGCCTACCCCTAGTCGACCTTGGGAATCCATCTCCATGGATTACATTTCAGGCCTTCCTTCTACTAAGCATGGAAATGACTGTGTTTTTTTGGTCGTCGAAAGGTTCTCGAAGATGGCCATTATGGCAGCCTGTAAGAAGAATATCACAGCAAAAGCCACTGCTAAACTCTTCTTTGAATGAGTATGGGTACATTTTGGGATCCCATAGTCTATCATCTCAGGTAGGGACAGCAGGTTCCTCAGTACATTTTGGTCCAGTCTCTGGTCAATGCTAGACACCAAACTCACTAAGTCCACAGCTTTCCATCCTCAAATTGATGGCCAAACAGAGGTCATCAATAGGATGATTGTACGCATTCTGTGCATGTACAACTCAAAGCATCCACGCACATGGGACGAGAGCCTCCCCTATGTTTAGCACAGCTACAACTGGGCTCTCCACAGCTTGACTGGCCACAACCCTTTTCAGGTGGGCTTAGGATTCCAACCACTATGTCCCATCGATGTGGCCATGCCATTTGCAGCTACTCACGTAGATTCGACTCATGTCCAGTCCGAAACAGATAAGGCAAACAACTTCATTGAGTAAATCCAACATATTCACCAGCAGGTCCATGACATTCTTGAGAAATCAAATGCCAAGTACAAGTAGCGACATGATCAACATCGGGTGCCACACAGGTTTCAGGCAGGCAACAAAATCTGGTTGCATTTGCAAAAGGAACGCTTTACCGGAGCCTATTGGAAACTCAAACCACTATGATATGGTCCTTACACCATTACCAAGGCTATGGGAGATAATGCATTTGAGCTCAGCATTCCCCCATTCCTTGGGCTGCACCTAGTGTTCAATGTGGACCACCTTCAGCCATACTTTCCACCATTACTAGACACATCCAACATCGCAGAACAACTCACACCCACAGATTTAAATCCAGATTGCATGGAACAAGTTGCAACTGATCGGATCATGGACACACAGATCAAGCACACTCGCTAGCAGAATATCCAACTATATCAAGTTGTCAAATCAGGCCAACTCCTTCACCAGGGCAAGTGGCTCACCAAGGACCAAGTTCAATAGAAGTTCCCTCATCTCATGGAAGAACTCAACACAATGGAGACCATTGCTTCCTAAGGGGGGAGGAATGATCCAGATGGATATTGATGGCCACCCACTAATTCCACTTGGATCCCCACTAGTGCTTCTTTCAGATTTTCAGTTTCCTTACGCTTCCCTTCAAAAATTTGGCATTCATGACAATTTTTAATAGCCTTATATACATCTGAAAACAATGAAGGCCAATAATAACCTACCCTTAGAATATTGTTCGCTGTGGCTTTCCAAAACATATGGCCTCCACAGTTGCCTCTATGAAAGTCTTCCACAACTCTTTTGGCTTCTTCCTCTACCAAACAATCCAATAACATTCCACCAGGGTCTTTCCAAAACAATGTTGAATCTAGTATGCAGAATTTTGTAGCTTTCAATTTCAATGTTCTACTCTTATTTCTAGGCATTCCGAGAGGTGAAGACAAATTTTGAAGTACATATAAAATGTCAGCATACCAAGGAGAGGAAAGAAACATTTCAGATACCTGAACTGATGAATTCTCCTCATCTTCATCGGACATGGCAGCAATCAAATTTATATCTAGAACTTGCAAATTTGTTTCAGCCATTAACTTGGCAAGTCCTTGTCCTTTGATTAGTTTGGTTGGTTTAATCTCCACATCATACTCTAACAACGCAGCAATCCACTTACCCTGCCTGCCTTCTGGATCTGCCTGTACCAAGATATATTTAACTGCTGCATTAGGAACATAGGCTAGAATATGGGAATGCAATATATACACACGGAAATCTTTCAAGGCCTTTACAAGCGCAAGTGCTTGCTTCTCAATAATGTTGTATTTCAATGCTCCGTCTCTTATAATCCGACTGAAAAAAGCAATGGGCTTTTCAACTCCTTCGCTTTTCTGCATTAATACAACTGCCAAAGTGTGCTTAGAAGCAAATGAGAACAAAATAAAATCCTGTGTGTAGTCTGGGCTGATTAAAATAGGAGCTGAAGAAAGAGCTAACTTCACTAAATTGAATGATTTCACTGCCTCTTCCGTCCACTTTACCTGACTTTCCTTTTTCAGCATGCTCGTGATTTCTCTAAGATGCTCCGCTAGATTTGGAATGAAGCAACGCAGAAAATTCAGTTTACCATTAAAGGACTGTATTTATTTCTTGTTCCGGGGCTGTTCAATTTCCTAAATGGCTTCAACACGTGCAGGGTCAACATGGATGCCATATTTAGATATGATGTGGCCAAGAAGCTTGCCCTAATCCATGGCGAAAAGACTCTTTTTCGGATTCAGCGAAATGCCATATTTTCTGCACTTTTGGAAGACAATTTTCAAATGATATAAATGTTCTTCATCAGAATTTGAAAACACAGTTAAATCATCAAGGTAAACAACCAAAAATACATCTTTCTCATTGGCGAAAGCCATGTCCATTGCACGCTGAAAAGTGGCACCTGCATTTTTCAAACCAAACAACATCTTTGCATAATGAAATGTTCCCCATGGAGTGGTGAACACGGTTTTGTCACGATCATCTTCATGCACTAGAATTTGATTATATCCTGAATAGTCGTCGAGTAGTGACATCCTTGATGCTCCAACTACTCGCTACAATATGTGGTCCATTTTTGGCAGCGGATAATTGTCTTTTAAGGACACCTTATTCAAATTTCTGAAGTCAATACATAAACGGATCTCACCGGTTTTCTTTCTTACGGGTACCAAATTTGATATCCAATCGGAAAATCTGATAGACACAATGATTCCTGACTTATACAACTTGTTCACTTCTTTTTCTATCAATGGTAGCAGCTTAGGATTGATTCTCCTCAACTTTTGACGGAAAGGCTTCTGATTTGGTTTTATAGGGATAGTATGCTAAATGATATTAGTGTCATATGTTTAGCCCCCCATTTTCCCGTTTCTCCAACAAAAAATTCAAAAATTCAAATTCAAACTACTTGTATTTCATACCTAGCCTAAAATTAGTTATCAATTCAGTCATCTCAACCTCATTGATTACCTTTTGCCGAGATTGATTGGGAGAGAGCCCTCTCCTGTCCTCATAGGGCTAGCTACGAGGCTGAGCGTGGTTTGATGTAGCCTCGAGTTTTACCTTATTTCAGCCTAAGGTAGATTTGAGCGCTAACATAGTGGCGACCATACTGGGGAAGAAATCTCAATGGTTTTCTTGTTGATGAGTTTGTTTCACGAGTCTTAGACGGAGTCTGAAGTCACGCCAGGTAGCTTTCGAAACGCTCTTGCTATGCATAAGCAGAAGTAGATAAATGATGCTTCAGTCGATCTCTGGTTAGCCCGTGAATACTTGATTTGCAAATCACCCCAGTAAATTTCTTCGTTCTAGACCTTTGGATGATTGAGTCTAGAAGTCGACAGGCTGAATTATTTATATTCTTTCGATCTTTTGATAAACACACTGGCTCCAAAAAGACATACAAGAGCTAATCCAGATCCTAACCCGCCCACTGTCTACGACAATCCAAACTTAATTCGAAATATCCTCCGTCAAGAAAGCTCGGCGACTCCCGTGGTTAAATCTCATTTATGTCCTGCAATTTTTGAATATCTTGAAGAACTTTCTTTTGATGAGAAGTTTGAATTGTCATTGTTTAAAACCAACTCCAAAGTGGACTTGATTCTCTTGTTCCAAATCCTGATTTTGCTGCAGCTCTTGAATTTGAAAAACACAATAAATTAATTGAAAATTTTATCTTGAGGCACCTTCAGAGCGACATCCAAGCTGCAAATCTTGCTGATTTATTAGAAGCTGCATCTGCAAATATTGGATCTACTTTCACGGCTTCCGCTTCGAGAATTCCTACTGAACCGCCTTTCATTCCCACTATTCCCTTGTAACCTATAATTACTTATTCAGAATATGCACCCAATTCCCTTCCTTCATCCCACATCGCTTCTCCTCCGCATACACCTCTGCATACTCCTCATACTGCAGCTACACCCACTCCACCAACAAACCCTAGACTAAATCCACCTAGAGAAATGGCTGCTCGTTTCGCACCTCTTGCTTTACCTCAGCAATTGCATGATATGCCCGTGGATTATCAGAGTAAGATTCCTATATTTGATGGCACTCCTCAAAGTGTGTCCGCTTAGCAGCACTAGACAGAATGGCAGATTTTTGTGATTTACATGAGATTGATGAGGAGGATGTAACTATGCGATTGTTTGTGCAAACATTCGGAGGAGAGGTAAGAAAATGGTTCAGAGGTTTGGGAGCTAGAAGTGTACCTACATTGGCTGAACTTCATAAACAGTTTCTAGATCGTTGGGAACTCAGAAAAGATCCACTTCAGATCAATGCCGAGTATAACAATATCAAACGCAATCATGGTGAGTCTGTCCAAGACTACATTATTAGATTTAATACAGTTTATAATGCTATTCCGGATGATTTAAGACCATCTAGAAAATCAGCTCTTCTTAAATTCCCAGATGGTTTTGATCCGGAGATGGCTTATTCATTACGGGACAGAGATCCGCCTACATTAGAAGATATGCAAAAGATCGCCGTTAGTGTTGAGACGAATCTGAATGATAAGAGAGCATGGTTGAAAGCAGAGAAAAGAGTGACTATAAAGGAAGAATCTACATCAGAACAGCCTTGGCTTCGTGAGATGGAAAAAATGTTCAAAAGAATGAACCTTGACAAATTAGAACCGCAGATTTGTAATCCAAATTACTGTGGCTAGCAACAACCATAGTTCAGAATTAAGCAGCGTGAACAAAGAGCACAAGAGCCGGCAGCCCAGCAGCAGATTAAGACTCCTCTTTTACAAAATTTTGTGAGTCAAGATTCAGATGACGATGTTGATGTAGTAGGGGACCAAAATCACTTCTTTACTCCTGATGATCTACCCATTTACATCACTGAAGAAGAAGAGTATGGAGAAAGTTCAGGCACCCAGCAAGATGAAGATTTTATCTTAGCAAATGATGTAGATTTAGATGATTACCAAAGAGGATATTTGAATGCCTTGTCCACTCAACAGAAGCAGTACTCATTGAGAAACCGATATGTGCCCATCAATCCAATTTAGAAAAGAAAAGAAGCTACAGCACCAAAGACGGATTCACCGATACCACAGAAGAAAGGAAAGGAGACAATTGATCCCACAACTAGCAAGATATCATCAGCAAAAAGGACAAATCAGGCAAGTATAATCAAGGATAAGAAAGAAGTTCCGGTCAAAGAAGTCGAAAAATTTCAGCATTTAGTTTGGAAAATGAAATTTCCAAATTAAAAGTATCTATTCCTTTGATTGAAATCATGAAAAACAGCAGCTACCGAGGTCAAGTCTCCAAAATTCTGAACTTTGATCCCATGTTTGACACGGTGAACGTTGAAGATGATCAGCCATAATTGATATTTGGGCCTGCTTTAGATGGTGAGTCTCCTGAAAGTGATGTTCCTCCCTTTTATATCAGTTTGAGATTGCATGAATATGTTTTGCACAATGCTATGTTCGATTCGGGTGCTTCACACAATTTGATGCCAAAGGCGATCATGGAGAAGTTGGGACTAGACATTACAAGGAGATATCATGATTTGTATTCATTTGATTCCAGCCGTGTGAGATGTATCGGGCTCATCAAAGATTTGGTTGTTAGCTTAGACCAAATTCCAGCGAAGAATGTCTTGATGGATGTGGTTGTGGTGGACATTCCTCCACGTTTTGGTATGCTACTTTCAAGATCTTGGGGGGCTAAGTTGAAAGGTACACTACAGTTAGATTTTTCTTATGCTACAATTCCAGTCTTCGGTCAAATGAGAAAGCTATATCGAGAGCCGAAGATGAAATACATGATAACCAGCAAAGAGAAACCAATCAATCATCCTGTAAATTATGTACATACAGATTTAGAGTCATTTGTGTTACTTGCTGATAGTTTTAATGAGCTAGATAGTCAGTTAGTTCAGGCGGAAGATATACCAGAGATCACTAAAAATTTTAGAGAAGTTCAGCAAAAAGAAAGAAGAGAAAAGCAAACTATCCTGGAGCAATCAGCTAAAGAAAATGGGCAGCAAACAGAAAAATCAGAGCCAGTGCAGTTTCAGCACTTGGAGGAGGATGAAGATGGTCTTTGGACCATGGATTTTGATGGCGCAGTAGGTAGTGTTGGTGCTGGTATTGGTGTGTGGATTCGAAGTCCCTTTTCCGCTCAAGACAAAGTTCCAAGCAAGGTGAGGGTGTGTTCCTATAAACTAGCATTTGACTGTTCAAATAATGAAGCGGAATATGAGGCTCTCATTGCTGGCCTTAAGATTCTTAGAAAGCTGAAAGCGAAGAAGATTGCAGTCTATGGTGATTCAGAGTTGGTAATAAAGCAGGTTAAGGGTGAGTTTCATGCCAAGCATCCTCGCATGAGAGCTTATCGAAATGTAGTCTTAGATATTTTAAAGTTATTTTCTGATCATACTTTGACATGTGTGCCTCGCATTCAAAATGGTGTTGCTGATGCACTAGCTAAGGCAGCAAGCAATTTAAAAATCTCAATGAATTCCAGCAACAAATTTGAAATTCATGTGAAACACCACCCCACCATTCCCGATAATCAGCGATGTTGGCAAGTCTTTCAGGATGATGAAGAGATTAATGATTTTCTACAGAATAAGGGTAAGTTTAAAGATACCTCCATAGATACAGGATATGATGATGGTAATATTGATATACAAGTAAATCAAATAGATGTGTTGCAACTCAAAGATAACATTATTCCTAAGGGATTGATTCCTTTGGGGGAGTTGTTTGACCAAGACGATGTGGCCCGCAAACCGACATTGAGACCGACTGAAAAAGGTGTTGAAGAGGTAAACATTGGGACATCTGAGAATCCCAAGATGGTAAGGCTATCAAAATGATTGTCACCAAAGGTAAAGGAAGAATATATCAGATTGTTGTCTTCATTTTCTAACGTCTTTGCTTGGGATTACTCAGATTTGAAAACATATGACACTAATATCATTCAGCATACTATCACTATAAAACCAAATCAGAAGCCTTTCCGTCAAAAGTTGAGGAGAATCAATCCTAAGCTGTTACCATTGATAGAAAAATAAGTGAACAAGTTGTATAAGTTAGGAATCATTGTGCCTATCAGATTTTCCGATGGGATATCAAATTTTGTACCCGTAAGAAAGAAAACCGGTGAGATCCGTTTATGTATTGACTTCAAAAATTTGAATAAGGTGTCCTTAAAAGACAATTATTCGTTGCCAAAAATGGACCACATATTGCAGAGAGTAGTTGGAGCATCAAGGATGTCACTACTCGACGGTTATTCAGGATATAATCAAATTCTTGTGCATGAAGATGATCGTGACCAAACCGCGTTCACCACTCCATGGGGAACATTTCGTTATGCAAAGATGCCGTATGGTTTGAAAAATGCAGGTGCCACTTTTCAGCATGCAATGGACATGGCTTTCGCCAATGAGAAAGATGTATTTTTGGTTGTTTACCTTGATGATTTAACTGTGTTTTCAAATTCTGATGAAGAACATTTATATCATTTGAAAATTGTCTTCCAAAAGTGCAAAAAATATGTCATTTCGCTGAATCTGAAAAAGAGTCTTTTCGCCATGGATGAGGGCAAGCTTCTTGGCCACATCATATCTAAAGATGGCATCCGTGTTGACCCTGCACGTATTTAAGCCATTCAGCAAATTGAACAGCCCCGGAACAAAAAAGAAATACAGTCCTTTAATGGTAAACTGAATTTTCTGCGTCGCTTCATTCCAAATCTAGCGGAGCATCTTAGAGAAATCACGAGCATGCTAAAAAAGGACAGTCAGGTAAAGTGGACTGAAGAGGCAGTAAAATCATTCAATTTAGTGAAGTTAGCTCTTTCTTCAGCTCCTATTTTAATCAGCCCACACTACATGCAGGATTTTATTTTGTTCTCATTTGCTTCTAAGCACACTTTGGCAGCTGTATTAATACAAAAAAGGGAAGGAGTTGAAAAGCCCATTGCTTTTTTCAGTCGGATTATAAGAGACAGAGCATTGAAATACAACATTATTGAGAAGCAAGCACTTGCGCTTGTAAAGGCCTTGAAAGATTTCCGTGTGTATATATTGCATTCCCATATTCTAGCCTATGTTCCTAATGCAACAGTTAAAGATATCTTGGTATAGGTAGATCCAGAAGGCAGGCAGGCTAAGTGGATTGCTGCATTGTTAGAGTATGATGTGGAGATTAAACCAACCAAACTAATCAAAGGACAAGGACTTGCCAAGTTAATGGCTGAAACGAATTTGCAAGTTCTAGATATAAATTTGATTGCTGCCATGTCCGATGAAGATGAGGAGAATTCATCAGTTCAGGTATCTGAAATGTTTCTTTCCTCTCCTTGGTATGCTGACATTTTATATGTACTTCAGGATTTGTCTTCACCTCCCGGGATGCCTAGAAATAAGAGTAGAACATTGAAATTGAAAGCTGCAAAATTCTGCATACTAGATTCAGCATTGTTTTGGAAAGACCCTGGTGGAATGTTAATGAATTGTTTGGTAGAGGAAGAAGCCAAAAGAGTTGTGGAAGACTTTCATAGAGGCGACTGTGGAGGCCTTCTGTTTTGGAAAACCACAACGAACAAAATTCTAAGGGCAAGTTATTATTGGCCTTCATTGTTTTCAGATGTATATAAGGCTGTTAAAAATTGTCATGAATGCCAAATTTTTGAAGGGAAGCAGAAACTACAACCATTGCCTCTCAAACCGGTTGAGGTCAGCGCACCATTTCAGCAGTGGGGCTTGGATTTCATCAGGGAAATTCATCCGGCATCATCAGGACAGCATAGATGGATATTGACAGCCATAGACTACTTCACGAAATGGATTGAAGCGATTCCTACTTGACAAGCTACAGATGCGGTAATTATCTCTTTTCTTGAAACCAATATTTTGTCACGTTTTGGATGTCCAAGTAAGTTAATCACAGATAATGCAGCGGCATTTAAGTCAAAAAGGATGGTCGAGTTTTGCTATAAGTACAATATTAGCTTGGGACATTCAACCGCATACCATCCTCAGGGAAATGGATTGGCGGAGTCATCTAATAAATATTTGGTTGATATCATTAAGAAATTGCAGGAAATCAATAAAAAGGGATGGCACAAGAAGTTAGTAAATGCACTATGGGCTGATAGGGTGAGTCAAAAAAAGTATATTGGCATGTCTCCTTTCGAGCTGGTGTACGGGACAGACACGGGTTTTCCTACTTCGCTTGCTGTATCAGTAGTCAAATTGCTTCAGGAAGCCGGTAGTGAGGAAGATCCTATGTAGAGAAGGATTAATCAGATGATCCATTTACAACAGACACGGGAGGAGGTATTTCAAAACACTTGCAAGTTGCAGGAGCGCATCAAAAAGATTTATGACAGGAAGGCAAAAGCAGACACATTTCAGCTAGATGAGATAGTTTTGAGGCGGGATGCTCGTCATGAAGACAAAGGAAAGCACGGCAAATTTGAAAATTTATGGAAGGGTCCTTACAAGATTGCAGCGTATCGTGGCCAAAATGCTTTCCTTCTCAAAGAAATGAATGGAGATGATTGTCTTGGAGGGCCGATCAATGGTCGGCTGCTAAAGCGATACCATTTCTAAGTATTTTCTGCTCATTTCATCATCATTGTATATATCGTTTTACTTCTGCTCTATCGCATATGTGTACTGACCTTTCATCTTCAGTCTGGGGCCCGTAGTGAAGGCTATAATTCTGGAGATGAAGGTTAGTTGATTTGATATTTGTCGAGTCAGTTTTTTCAGTCCTTTCAGTCTTCAAAATCGAGTCAGTTTAGGTCAGAGTTGTGTTTAGTTTTCAGTCAAATCTGCAGTAAATAAATGTGTCAAAGTTTCGTGTTAATGGTTGAAATAATGACTCCATCGCCCAATGGATAAGGCACTGGTCCGCTCTCCCAGAGATCTGCCATTCTTGGCGTCTCCAAGGAGCCACCATCCCCATTGGAGCCAATGTTAGAGTTGGTCCTTACACCCCTTCGTCAGAGATCTTTTCGCTTTTGCATATCATTTTTAGGTGTCTCACTTGTTCCACTTCGTTGCATTTCGCTAGGGACATGCCATTGACTGACGAGGGGGTCTGGTTGTCTTGTGTTCCCTCATGTTTGTCCCTGCAGGGTTAGTAAAAATCTCTCTAAAAATACAAGTACATGGTCATTTTCTTTATTGTCATACAGGATTAGTTTTGTTAAAAAGGGTCTTTAGTCCTAGAGTCTAGGGTTTTGAGTCTCATGCATATACATACTAAAACCCTGCAGACCATGAGGTTGGTTTCAAAAGATTATCATTTAATATGTTTCCTCAGAAAGCATTTAAAAACATTTTTAGTCCAAAACTCTGTTTTGGAACTAAAAATTGTTATTGTAAATAATTGTGTTTGTTTTATCTCAAAAAGTTTCAGAGCAAGTCTCTGATCTTCTCCTAAGCCGAAATGCTAGATCCCTGCAAAAAATCAACAAAAGATCATCAGTCCGAACCTCAGAAAAGCATGAGAAAATCAAAAAGCACTATTGTATTAAAAGACCAAAAGTGAAAAGTGCCAAACCTTACAAAGTGGGTTTTTGAATCAATTTAAATCAAATTAGGTATTTTGTTTGTATATATGATGAAAACAAGTCTATTTGTTCACCAAATATCAAAGCAAGAGCGTGTTCAAGAATTGGAGGGCGAAAAACCAGTTTGCAAACCCGTGGACAGAGTTACAGGTGTGCGATGTGCATAGGAAGTGTGCGCTGCGCATTGGGCAGTTTGAGCCAGTGCAAATTTACAAAGGCGCTGCGCATAGGAGTGTGCGCTGCGCATTGGGGTTGAGCGTTGTGCATTGGATCTCATCCACAGAAAAACCAGTGTATGCGCCTAGAACTCAACCAAACTCACTCCAAGCTTGCAAATAGGTATGTTATTGCTGCCTAGTAATGTTAGGGTGTTTGATACATGTTTCAAAGAAGGGATTTGATGTATTGGGTTTTGGGAAAATGAAACCCTAGGTTCATAACATAGGCATCCCTTAAGTTGTTTTAAGCTATGTGGGTGGTTTAGTAAGATGTCTCTCATCCTTCATTGCTGTCAAAACCAACTCCTTACTCATTTGTGCACCCTAGTCAAACATTCCAAAGAGCACACATTGTATTTTGCTCATTTGTCAAAAGGGGATTGTTTTTGTAAATTCATTGAAAATAGAGCATTGTTAAATATGGCATGGTTTGTTTGATGCTGTGGCAAAATTACTAAAGTTTTGAGTATACATTGAAAATTGACTCCACCACATTTGTATTACTATATATATCATAGACATCTTGACACCAAAGGCATGTCAGACACGGGGTCAGAGTATGAACAACAGTATGATAGTGATTCTACAACAGAGGGTAATGTGCCAAGAAGGTCTCACAGAGGTGGCTAAGGTGGTAAGCCTCTCAGGGAAGAGCCTAATTCTTTGGCTCAATTGCAAGCTTTCCCACTTGCAATGGATTGTTTTCGTCGTCAGTCATGTTATTGCTATTGTGAATTAATTTCACATTTCCAGCATCATCATGAGCTAGCTCGTTTGTTCATTCTACATTTACATGATGGCCATGTAAACCTCGTCGGAGTTGATTTGATTTTGTCACCAAAGATTATTGCAGAGGCCACTAGGATACCAAATGTAGGAGAGCAATGGAATAAACGTCAACAGTTAGAGAAATCCTACTATCAGCCATACATCAAACCTGGGTATATGAAGCACTTGAGCAGAGTTTTTCCTTTCCACTACCTGAATGATCAATTTGCACCTTTGATGAAACTTATCATTCGGTATTTCAGTTGTGAGGGCAGATTCTCCCGCCTTTATGCGTACCATGTCCATTTGTTGATGCATTTTACAAGGGTATGTATGATGAACATTCCATACTTCATGTTTCGCAACATAGAGAAGATGGTGCCTCTTGTACAAAGGAAGACCCCAACACAGTAGCATAACAGTATTTATCATTATGCCTTTATCAAGATCGTGGTGGTTCATCAGTTGGCACAACAGGGCATTACTTGGGAGGATGTTATTTCTCGTGACTTCTTCATAGCGTCTCAGCCATCTCCAGATATAGTTCATGATGAGGGAGGGCCTTCACAGCAGTTTGATATTCCTGAGACCGAGCATGTCAATGCTCCAGTGTATGTGACATATCAGCGAGGCCACAAGGCCTTATTTGCATCTGCACGACGAGTACTATCTCCACCCGGGGTGGAAGGGGTCTCATTGACTTCATCAGCACAGCGAGTATTATCTCCACATCATGTGGAAGGGGTCTCGCCTTCTTCTTCAGCACAGGTAAAGATCCAGGATAGGGGCAAGAGGCCCATGTTTTATGAGGGTCCTTCAGGAGGTCAGGACACGGATATCATTGATGTCAATGCGGGCTCTCCTAGCTTGGAGCTTAAGGAGATCATCCGAGAGCAAAGGGCCGAGAATGAGTCGCTGCATAAGAAATTGCAGATGGCTAAGTGGGTGATCAACTACTTGGAGCAGCGCAACAAACAGCTGGAAGATGAACATACACTTTATGAGCTGCAGCAAATCCGGGAAGACCGAGAATTAGCTCGAAAGAGACCCGTTGATTTGACATCGATTGATCGAGAGTCCATGCTCATCCGGGTGAACACTCACTTGGAGAAGTTGTTGGCGAAGGCAAATAGAGACAAGGACATGCTTCGTCATATGAAAACTCACTATTGGGCTCGCATGCATGTTTGCAAACCGAAAATGAAGATCCTAAAGAGGCAATTGAACAAGGCACTAAAACGGCGAAAGAGGTCGGATCCACTTCGAGTTTTGTCTGAAGCTTTGCTAGCTGAGCATAACACATGATGGAGGGTCTTCA
>APFE031507463.1:0-14298 GCA_000404065.3 Pinus taeda
ATTAATATATATCCTTGTTCTTGTTTTGGGGTTTGAGTTATAATAACGATGAAATTTAGTATATACTTAATTTCTCTTAGTTGTCTCTTATAAATTTCATTCTTCATCTTCTCTGTGATGTCTACATGTATAGCTTTCTTCATTGTATATATTTTATGAGAATAAGGGGAAAATTTTAGAAAAAAAAAAAATTTGGATCTCATTATAATCATTTTTTAGAAGAGGAGCCATTGAAGACAATTTGTGATGTGATGATCTCCTCCACAATTATTTTTATCAAATAAAGAGCCTTTGAAAGAGATACTATAAATAAACATTTTGTTTTTTTGTAAATTAAAGCATTTTTTATTACCAAAATAACTCAAAATTGCATAGCTATTCTGACTTGACCATTAAGGAGATATTTGTTAATTCCTAGGGATACTAGAGGATTCATACTTCTCTACTAATCCCAAAATACAAAAGATATTTTCTAGTTAATTCCAAAATACCAAAAACCATACATATTGGCGGCCCATTACAAAGCATAACAGAATACCATATATACTACTAGACATAAATCACTAAGAAACAAAAGAAGGGATGGAAGCAGGGACCCTGGAATTCAATCCAATAGGAGAATCAATGTTTTTATCGCAATGCAGGTGTCCTTGCACATGAGCCATTCTTGATTCAAGCTTATTCATGCTAAAATCTTGGTTCCACAACATCCTCTTGATGACTTCCATAGAAGCAAACATGTTATACTTTTCCACCTTTTTTTTCAAAACAATACCAAGTAGATTATTCATCTACCAATGAAGAGAAATGGAAATGGGATATTGTTTTTCCCATCCCATGGTATGACCACAGTCTGGAACCCAATAAGACATATCCTCCATAATCTTGGATTCAAAGTAGGATTGTCTTTCTTCTCCCACCTAAGTTTTTAATTTCCTAATTTCTCATCGTATCTATAGGGGTATTGCAATAAAATATGTAGTAGTTGAATCTCGATTGAAATTAGAACCCTGTGTTGACATGGTGCATTGTTGCCACCATCGTCCCTTCTGCATCGCATGTGTTGTCTATGTAGCGTGACAAACAAAAGGGGATCACACTTATAACAAAAGCTTTTTTGACCACGACTTGGAAAGTGACATGAGAAAACTCTAGACTAGACACTACCAAAAAATAGTCCCAACAAGATACCAACATTGTCACAATGGAAAATATACTAGACTCTACCACACGACGAATTTCTATACTCAAACACCAAAGTAATGGATCCACCCGCTATGGAGCCTTCTACAACCTAAAAAATAATATAGAAAATAAGACACAAACCAGATGGTGTACCAGATGCTTGATAATTACATTGAGATAAGAAAAACTAGGAAGGAAAAAGGGTGTTTACCCCTAGAAACAAAATTGACATGAGAGACCCCTTTCCTTGAACAATACATCCCACAAATTTCTTTCCTCAAACCAGACCAGAACCAAGACCTAAAATATACATAGGCATCATGACAATAATTAGATAGACATAGACTGCTCTAACACAACCAGGAGTACATAGAAGAATTACAAGGTAAGCTAGAGGATTGGATACTAGCACTCCAGAGTCTCCAACCATAATTTAAAACTTACGTCGACCTCCATGACCACTCATTGGAGCTAACAACCAATTATTCTTTTTCCAACTGAGCTTATTTTCCCTCCTCTTCTTTTCTAGTGTCCATTACGGATTACGTCCTCAATATTATTAACAAGCAACCAAACTCATGATTCCCCTACTACACCAGGACAAAATCTTCCAAACCCAAATTTCTATAGAAAATTCCCTTTCTTCTAGCCTAAACTACCCACCCCCCTCCTCTTCCCCAACTCCAAGTAGAAAGCTCTTCTCTCAGAAGACAATCCAAGTGTATAAATGAGTCAAAACAACGCAACACAAGAGTCGAACGAAGGGGCAGATAGCTGGGAGGTTGGCTCCTCGACCTCATGACTACAACTACCTTCAACCCTCACTACCAAAATGAATACACAATTCATTGTCCTTGCACCTCTATTTAATTCCAACTGGGTGGTTTCATGTCTGGGATGAGTCACACATTTACTATTTAATGTTCATCAAGTAAGTAGGGTGGTAGGTTCATCCCCCCAAGCCCCCTCTTGGATCTCTGCACACCCCCATTGGGGATAGAAAAACATTCGTATTAACCATATGAGATAATTAAATTGGAAACTGGTCTCACAAAAAAGTGGATTTTAGGTCCATAGACCATTATCATTTCAGTATCCTATATGAGTTTTGTAAGATGTAATGATCTTGGTAGAGTCATGGAAATATCTTGTTCACTTTATGGCCCTACAACCCAAGCCCTCTTTGGGATTTTATCCTTTAATCTTGGGAAGGCCATGGATGGCTATTGCAGATGCTTACATTGGTTGTAGGTTGGGTAACATGACCATTTCCCATGGGACCTCAATAAAACAACTCACCATGTATCCTCTGGCCAATCCCAATATAGATATTGAAACACCATTTTTGACTGATGAAGAGGAAGTTTCCATCAAGTCCTCATTGTTGACTAATATCTAGCTATATGAGACAAAAATGAGAACGAAGAAATTAGTGACTTCATAGCTTCATCCTCCTCTTCACTTAACACACATAATCTTACCCTCATCATGGACCCTAAACTCCATGCTTCTATTTTCACATTGAATGAACTACTAATATAACATGAACTCTCTTATGCCAAAGAGATAGAACCAATTCTAGAATCCATGGAAATTAGCCTTGGAAATACCTAGAAAATCAATCAGGGGCTAATTGAACAATAAAATGAACAATTGATTGAAGTCTTGTGGAAGCATAGTGATGATTTTGCCTAGTAATACACTAACATGAAGGGAATCCATCCTGACCTATGCGCTTATAATTTCTATATCAATTAAGGATCATGATCCATTCATTATCCCTATCGATGAAAGAATTCAAAACTTAGGGATATAGTTAAAGAGGAGCTGCAAAAATTGTTATCAACTAACTATATATATCCCATTTCTGACATCTAGTGAGCGTCCCCTCTTGTCATTTTACCAAATAAGAATAGTAAGTGGAAAATTTGTATCGGTTATAGGGATCTTAATAAAGAAATACACAAAGTCCATTTCCATTTCCATTTGTTGACTAGGTCTTGCATATGTTGATAGGGAAGAAATATTTTTCTTTCCTCGGTGGATTTAGTGGATATAACCAAATCAAAATCACTCAATATGACCAAGACAATACTACATTCATCTGTATTTAAGGAACATTTACTTATTTTGTTCTACCCTTTGGGCTTTGTAATGTTGTAGCCACCTTCTAGTGAACCATGGTTGGAATATTCTTTGATCTAATTCATGACTACATGGAAATATATATGGATGATTTCAAAACATATGGTGATATATTCAATTTATCCCTGGCCAATCTAGAAAAAAGTTTTAATAAGATGTAGGAAAATCATAATTCCATTAATAACGAAAAATGCCTCATAACATGAACTGAAGATATAGTACTAGGGAACCACATCATAGAAAAAGGCATTCAAGTGGATCCGATGAAGATAAAGGTAAAATTAAACTTTCTAATTCCACAAACACAAAAAGGGGTACAAAATTTTCTAGGACGTGCTTGTTATTATCATCATTTCATTGAACATTTTCACTAGTAGCTCACCCCTTGTATGTTAGGATTAATAACAGTGTTGAATTTGTGTGGCCAAAACATTGCCAATGTGCCTTTGAAGAGATGAAATCTAGAGTTTCTAAGGATCCTATTTTGGGAAGGCCCAATTGGTCCCTCCAATTTCACATATCCATGGATGCATCAAACACTACCTTTGGAGTTGTACTACTATAGTAAGAAGGTAACACTCCATATGAAATTTATTTTATAAGAAAAAATATCTCTCCCACATAACTATATTATACGGTGACATAAAAAGAGTTTCTTGTGGCAATACATGCAATTAATAAATTTCATCATTATATATCAAGTTGTTTGGTAATTTTTCACATTGGCCATGCTAGCATAAAGTACTTAATGGATAAACCAATCATGAGTGGTAGAGAAACTACGTGGTTATTATTATTGCAAGAATTAAACATAACCATCCTAAACAAACCTAGGAAGGATAATGTAGTGGTTTATTTTTTTTGAAAACTAACATCAAGTAAGAAAAATCCTCCTATAGAAGATTCTTTCCCTAATGAGCATATCTTTGTAATATTTACTAACTCTTCTTGGTTTGCATATATATTTAATTAATCAATTGTATGAAAACTTCCTCATCACTTGTCTCCAAAAGAGGGGATAAAGGTCATCAAACAAAGCTGGAGATTCTTATGGATCAATGGGTGTCTCCTCTACATAGGACACGATCTTATTATCAAGAAATGTGTACAAGAAGATGAGATATATGAGATATCAATGGCTTTCCATGATGGTCCTTGTGGGGTCCACTTTGCAGACAATTTGATCAGGTACATAGTACTTCATCGGGGGTACTATTGGCCCACTATTTTCAAAGGAGCCAAGCAATATGTGAAGATATGTGATAACAGTTAGTGCATGGGAAGACTAGTAAAATTAAACAAGTTTCCATTGCAACCACAAGTACAACCCTTCAATAGATGGGCCCTTGATTTTGTTGGACCAATTAATCCTCCTCCGTGTTGCAACTTCTACATCACAGTATGCATGGATTATGTCACAAAATGGATGGAAACCAAGGCACTCCCAATCGTAATTGAATAAGTAGTATAGTTATTTTATGAAGAGATCTTCACTAGGTTCGAGATATTTTAAGAAATAGTTATCAATGGAGGAGCTTAATTCACTTCAAGGATTGTTGAGGATATAATGGATACATACAAGATTAAGCACAAGGTCACATTTGCAGACTAATGGACAAGAAGGGATAAATAAAATTCTCGAGGTTATTATCACCAAGACCACCATATTACACCTCAAGGATTGGGTTTCCCAACTCCCTAAACTCTATGGGCCTACCATAGTACATGGAGGACTACTACCGACTGCAATTTGTATGAATTTATGTACGAGAATAAAGCAATTTTGCCAATTGAGAAAAAGATCCAAACATTAAGAATGGTAGTACAACTTGGAATGGACCTATCAAATGCTCAAAAACATGAGCTCCTCTAGGTCAACGAGCTGGATGAGCTCCACCAAGCTGCCTTACTCCATACATTAGTAATACAACACCAAAGAGCTTGGTGGCACGACAAGTTCATCAAGAAAAAGAAATTTAAAGTTGGAGACTAGGTTTTGTTATTTAATTCCATGCTTAAGTTTTTTCCACGTTTAATGACCCAAATCCTATGAGATAGAAATTGTATATGATAATGGAGCCATAAAAAATTGTACCATTGATAAAGATATAATTCCTTTGATGGAAAACGAGCACAAACTTTGGTTATATGATAGACCCCTATCAAAGGGAGCCTTCTTGAGGAAAATCAATGATGGCTGACTAGATAGTGCCTTGGAGCTTGTTCATAAGGGAGAAATCTCTACCAGATGAATCATTCTCACACCCTATTTTTTCCAAAACAAACAAACACATAAATTATAAATCCAACGTATGAAAATCCTTAGGGGTATAACCTAGGCACATGTCACATGAAAATTAACTTAGGCTAGCACATGTCATGTTTAAAAAAAAAAAAAAAAAAAAACTGAGATTAAAAGATCCTTCTACCTATGAGATTCATGGACTAGTCGTGTTTTCATGACATGTAGGGCAAGAAGCCATTGTTGTTGCAAATTTGAAACTACAACTCCACTACCACAATTTCACGATCAATTTGGGTGATAACAATGCTTGTTGTGACACCGTGAGAGGATTAGACTACAACTATGGCAGAACAACCCCAGTGCTACTACTCTGGGTGTGTTGCAACACTCGTGCCAAAGAGGATTCCAAATGTATTTTCAAGGCCAACTCCATAGCTCAATGAAGGTATGGGACATAAATGACTCTTCCACTAACATGGAGAGAAAGTGACCACTTATCGTAAGTTAAAATGTAGGTCTCTTGAACACATGTTGAGAATTCAAGTGTTTGGAATAAATGAATTGACCAATGATTTGATCACATGAATTCATTAAAACTACCATTGACCAATGACATAATCCCATTATCATACAATCATTCCCTTGACATAATTGGAAACTACAATTTCCAACCCACGCCAAACTTCTCTTTTTGTCTTATAGCATCAAAACAAACTTAGATCTAAACATAAAGACAAAAGGGAGGTCCACTGAGCCAAAGGGAACCCATAAAGATGTTGTTGTTGTAGGAATATGATCACATTTGGGGCAATTTTTAGAATGGGGGATGGATTGAATATGTCCATAGGTTACAAGGATGTTGTGGCATTGGAGTTCTCCATGAATTCTAGGGACAACAAGTAAATAGTTGGGGGAAAATAGTGCATGTGAATGGAGATATCATGGTTGAGTTTATAGGGCTACCCCAAACTAGAGAATGTTGGTATTGTTGAAGAAGGCCAAAACTAAAGACAATGGGGAAATTCCTTGAGTCAGGTGATGGTTTGGTAAGGAAAGGTACTAAATATGACCAGAGATCATTTTTATACCCTTAAGTAGATGTATCCATTGTGGTGCAGAGTATTTCACATGTGAAGACTGCCATGGGATAGTTTACTTATAATACTTGAGGTTGTTGGACCACTTGAGGCATAGTAGCCTAGTTAACTTGTCATTCTTTCTTTGAAAGACAATACAAACCATAAATGTGCTTGTTCATAGGTTTGGTTTCCCTAGATATGCCCTCTCACATCACGTCCTCATCAACTTATTGGTCGAGCATGCATCACACAGGGAAGGCCAAGTCTCAAGTGATGTAGAAAAGGTGCTAGTTGAGGGAGCAACTATTGTAATTCTGCTTGAAGTTGCCATTGCTGCAACTCCACCTAGAGGGTGTCACTACAACTCCAAAGGATGCAATTTCTACAACTCTGGAGGTCAAAATTGCTAACACTCTTAAGCTAAAGAATACAATGCTACCTCTCTCATAGAAGAAGAAGTTGACATTATTGCAACTCCACAATGATAAGAAACTAGCCATGATAGTGATGTGGAGATAATTGGAATCAAGCTCCAATAAAGAGGCTAAGGCAGATGCAAAATAGGCCTACATATGTATCAACCCCTAGGATCAAAGGAAAAAGATACACAAAATGGTTGACTACAATTGAAACAACTCAAGCAGAATAGGAAGAAACCCTTACTGTCACACAAGAACAAACATGGATTAAAGAAGAAATTACTATAGTACAAGAAGAAGAATCCCCTTTGGTCAGACAAGAATCAATAAATGTGACGGGGGAAGAATAAGGATTTGAGAACTAGAGTTGAATATGGAAGTTGAATACCTTGTTGCTACATAAGAACCAACAAGGGGGGGCATAAAATATGACCTTGTTTCAACACAATATCCAATAAGGGGGGCACATAAGAAGGCCTTACTACAACTTTGGAAGTTGACATGGAACACCTAGTAGATGAAAAAGAAGTTACGATGCCCAAAACACCACCAAAAGCACAATAAATATTTCCACACCAAAATTGAAGAAGATCTCCAAGGTCAAGAAACATAAGAAAACAACATGTATTCTTTCTTTTATGCATGTGTATACTTCTCTCCTTAGGATGAATATAATACTTGAGAATAAAAATAAGAAACATCGGGTCACAACCACACTATTAAAGAGTGGATTTAGAGATAACAGTCCCTTTCAAAAATTAGAATGTCATTCTAGAGAAATAGGTTTCCTTGCTTCTGAGGAAATAGGAGAACCTCTTCCATAGGAAAAACAAATATCCCAGGTAGAACCACGTGAGAAAGACACCCTAGACAAGGTTGTCTAAATGGAGAAAAAAGTGTTGAAGAATCTAGGGCAAAGTAAAGTAGTGTGATTCTTCATTACTTGATAACAATTTGTGGAGTATTTTTACTTTTCATTATTAGCTTATTCGTCTTCTTATTATTATTAGTGCATATGTGTGTACTTCATCAAACTGCTACCAAAACGTAAAAACAAGAACACAAGGTGTTGGCTCTCTGCCAAGGCCAAAACCTCTCTTCTCTTGAGAGGAAAACCCTTTCGTTAATTTCTCTTATTGAAGCTTCTATTGATCAATTCCAAACCATATACCCTTGACTAGAATATCCTCCAAGCACAAATCAAGCCCTTTCTCCTTTTTACACTTTGTTTCCCAGCACATAGGCTTCCTTCTTCCGACACTTTGTTCCTTGGTACTTCGTGCTCCTCCTTCCGACACTTTGTTCTTCTTTCAACTTGTTAGTAAACCTTGTTTCCCTTTGTCTAGAGGAGATACCTTTGATGAGACCCTTTTCCTATGATGATTCCTTTCTTGTATTCACCAATCAATGAACTTGTATTGCTGTAATGGAAGGGATGTTATGACAGTAGGGACAACCTCTTTACCTTCATACGTGTGGCTGTTTTTTTGTGATTTAGACCTCTTCCTTCTTCACTTGAGAGGGATCCTTCTAAGCTTGAGTGAGAGGCCTTATAGGCCTGCTTAGATTTCCAAACCAATGATGTTATGTGACTGTGATGATAGTGTTGCAATGACCGCAATAAGAGGATCTGTTTCTTGCGTGCGTGGCTGTTTTCTACCCTAGAAAACAATCCTCTCAACTTTGGCTTAGACTCCTCATTGTACGCTGCACTAGAGGCTCCCTTTCTTGTCACTTGATCACCCATTTTCTTCCTCATTTTCTGTGCTAATTTCAGAGCTATGAATGTGTTCTATTTTATGGTGTAATGACCCTAATATATAGGTGTATGCTCCTTCTTTTAGGCTGACTTGAGGCCGACTAGATAACTTGAGGCCGACTTGTCTTTTATGCTTCAGATTTCTTCTTTTTAGGATGTCATTGCTTGGAGGATTCTAGTGACTTTGCTTGGAGGTATTCTCTTGACCATAATAAATACACATACAAGGTGTAACATGCCCTTAAGGTCTTCAACATTTTATTTTAACTATTTGACTCACCTATATCACTTTAACTAGTGCTAGACCTATTTCAATGAGTAAGAAACTCACTAACATATATTATAAAAATAATATTTCTTTTCTGGAATAAGTACAAATATCAAAAGTACATTTATGAAGACCGAACCTAGTTACATTTCCTTCAACACTCCCTCCTAACTAGGGAGGTATTCATACAACATTACAAGGTGTATAGATATTATCAATCTTTGAAGAATTCACATAAGAGAAACTGAATTTTCAATCCATCTGTTATAGCATCATATCCATCAGCATTGTCATAGTGCAAGGCCTTGACTAAAAGCTCCATCTCTCTACGAGAACATGAGCTACAATGTTGTCGATCCCAATGATTTATAGACACCTTCATCATTGTCTCTCAAGGTACATACCCACCTAGTGTTCATCGAGTATGACCTTCTAGGAATATTCTTATCTTGGGTTCCCAGCCCTCAAATAATATCGGTCCTCTTGCCTACTCTTGTCTTGGATGCCCTACACATCCTCAAAGAGTATCGAATTCCATATGATTACCTAATCCTCCTATTCTTTCTTCCCAAGTGAAGACAATAATTTTGTGTCTATCTTGTGCCTAAATTTCCGTGGCCTTCATCTATACTTACAGTTGTTAGTCCTGATCTAGTGCATGACCCATGAGATGGAAAAACACAAATGTCACTCCTTTGTAATCAGGGGTGATTCAAAAACTCCCTCTTGATTATGGATTTTTCAGAGCTCCCTCTTAGCTAGGGACTCCTTTCATCAAAAACTTCTTCTTCGTGGGTCCTTCAGTTGCTTTATCTCCTTCCTTTCTTGATGTCATGTAGTATTTGTTTGAACTTCTTCTAGGTAGGGCACCATCCATCGATCACTTTCCTTCCTGGTTTGTCATGTCATTGCTTCCTTCGTGGAAGGTGGATTTCATGTCATACATTAGGTTTTCTTATCATCTAGCTACTCTTTTGTCATCATGTCCATGCTTTGGAATACTCTTCTCATGGATTCTTTGTTGTACTTGCTTGCTTACATGCTTCGACCTAGTATCCCATCATGACTTCATCCTGATATTGCTTCAACATTGCTTTTTATTTTGCTAGATGGATTCTTCATCACGAGATATTCATAGAGTAGAATCAGTTATCTACATTTTTATATCTCCAAGGCCTTCATCGGTGTCAAGGGTCTTTCCTTCCTTTGTCAGATTCATCCTGCCTTCTTTCGGGAGATATATTCAAATTATTTTTGTCTGATAGTGATTCTCGGTGATCATGGTGTTCTTCACATGCTTGATATCTTTCTTCATTTTCTTCTTCTTAGATAGATGGGTCAACCATCTTATTCTTCTTATGAGAGCATTTCTTCATTTCTTGCTTCTTGGACTAGTCAATATTTCTTCTTGCTTCTTAGTCAAAAATATTATACTCCTTATGTGAGCATATTATTTTGTTGACCTTCATGGCAATGTAGTACATGCCTTCGAGCATGTCCTTGGTGAAAGAGATTCTTTCATACTTTATCATGTTATAGAACTATTCCCATGGCTCAATAATATACAAATGATGACTACAATTTGATGCATACATACCTCATCTTGATTCTCCTTTGATCATATTAGATTCATTTGGTTGTCCTTGGTGTGGCCCTTCTTTCTTCATCTTAGATTGCCTACATATCACCCTTTTCTTGAATCCTATGAATGGGATTCCTGATGGGACATATACTTTGGTTCATGAACCTTCTTTTGAAGATTCCATTATAGGATCTTAAAGACCCTTGCCTTGCAAATGTTTCTTTTCTTTTGATGATGGAGGTCTTCTAAGATTCTTAATCATGATCAATCTTCTTTTATCATGGATGAGGTCCTATACTAGGTATGCTCCTTCTATATGAATATCTTGAGCTATATGTACCATGGTCCTATATTCTATAAGATATTTCTACGCATGCATTTTTATTCTCATTATTAATGCTACATCTTCATGAGTATCTTGAGCTCTATGTACTTCATGCTTCTAGATTCTAGAAGATGTTTCTAGTCATGCAATTTTTTTTTTATTCCTACAAGCTCCTATCCTACTCAAAACCTTGAAACAAGACTTGAAGTAAAGAGTTTGACCTAATCATAGTAGAGATCTGAAGGATCTTCCTTCTTTTTCTTATTTTATTCTTCTTTCTCCTCTTGATTCAAGTGAGCTTCATCCCTCTTTATTTTGGTGTTGTTGTGTTGCTCAAGCTTAGGACAATTCCTTTTGTAGTGTCCATGTTCTTGGCATCCAAAACATTTGATTTTGGACATGTCTTTGTTGTTTGTTCTTCATGGACTAAATTTTCCAAATTTACCCTTTCTCTTGGTCATGGTAGCAAATGATTTCTCCTTTGACCCCACATCTTCTTTTGATTTAAGTTTGGTTTCCTCTGTCCTGCACAGAGACCACATTTCACTGAGAGTGGTTGCTTCCTTCTTGGCATATATGCTTGATGTGAAGTTGCCCCAATCCTCAGGTAGAACATTAAGTACTACAGTTGTCACCTCTCTATCAGACATGACTTCCCCAAGCTCTTGAAGTTGATCTCTAATTTCAAAGATTTTCATGAAGTACGGAGTTATTCCTTCCTTTGTTCTCTTCATATTATACAATTCATTCCTCAGAGATATTACTTCTCCGGTTGTGGATACCGATAATAGCTCTACTAGCTTATCATAAATTTATTTTGATGTGTCAAATTTGGAGGCATAGGGGATGAGAGAGTATTTAATTGATTTTATCATAATCCTTTGAGCTCTTGTCTCATCCTTACTGTACTTAGCTAAGGCTTGATTTTGTTCCTTAGTAGGTATCTGATATTCCCTTTGACATGTTCTAGGAGTTCATTCTCCTTGAGAAGTAGATCAGTCCTCTTCTTCCATGCAAAAAATTTATTGGTACCTACCAATTTATTGCTTTCCTAGCAAAAAGACATTGATATATATTAAGAAGGGGACATGTACTTACTTGATATATTTTTGAGATGTGATGGATTTGCTTCCTTCTTGAAGACTTGATGGCTTGCCTTCCTTGGATTTTGATGTTCTTCAAGTTTCCTTCTCCAAGTGGACTTGCTTAATGATGAGATTTGCTTGAAGACTTGTAGCTTGATGTAGGTCCTTCTTAAATTTTCTCTTCTTTGTAGGTGCCCTTATGTAAGGCTCTTCTTCAAGCTTTGTAGACCTTCTTGATGAATGATGGATTGTATACCCTTCTTGTCCTTGAAGTGATTGAGACTTCTATGCTTGATGCTTCAACTTTGTAGATGCTTCACCCTTGATGAGTGTTCATGAGATGCCCTTTCCTTGATGTGTCACCTTATCTATGATACCATGTTGAAGAATCTAGCGCAAAGTAGTGTAGTGTGATTCTTCGTTACTTGATAACAATTTTTGGGGAAATTTTACTTTTCCTTATTAGCTTATTCTTCTTCTTCTTATTAATAGTGCATATTTTTGTACTTTAAACAATGGAAACTTTGAAACGGGAACTGATATGATTACCCGTTCCATAGATGTAAAAAAAAGTGACCCGACTTTGAAAAGGGGCGATGAAGAATACACATTTTTTTTAGCATAGTTTTTGGCACTTAAATTTTTTTAATGTACATTACTTTTTAGAATGTTAGTGATTTTTATACTGATTTTAAAAAGTGGTGATTCTACATCAGACCCTTTTTTTAAAAGACCTATTTTTTGACTTAAAATTTTCTAATGTATGAAATGTAAATAATATACTTTTCATAAATTTTAGAGTTTTTGAAGTGGTCTTCTATCTTCATATTTTCTTCTTTATTTTAAAGTTTTTTTTTGTAGTGAGTTTTTATTGTTTTGGTATTTAAAGAAGAAGGTCGATATCTTAAAGTTTCGATATTTTAAATATTTATACGTCATTAATTAATTTTTCAATGCACATCAAATAATTGTCTCTAAAAACAATAATTTTTAACAATTGACATAAAAATAACCATTTTCAACATAAATATAGCTAAAAAACTACACATTTTATAATTTTTGGCTAGAAATGACATGTCAAAATCACAATCTATATAGGAAAAATTTAACAAAAATTGCTTAAATAATATTTTTTTTATGAATTTCATGTCAAAAAAATAATAATTATCATTGTTCTTTTTCAAAAAATAATGATTAACATAAAAATTAATGCGAAAATCACATAATACAAATATTGAACACATAACAACATTAATTGAATGCTTATTCTTCTCATAAAATGTCAAAGTCGAAACATTAAAAGTATAACTAATTAATAGTTACAAAAAATGAGCTTGATTTCCAAGCATAACTTAAATTTAATCAACAATATCACGTAATCCAAACTCTTTATCCTCTAGAGTTTCATCATTGTCTTCTTCCATAATATTTTCTACTTCATTTTGCTCATTTTCCTCTTCTAATGGATCTTTGATGTCTGTGAATCTCCCAATGTATGCCTTTCCAATCATTCCATGTAATGGTGATTGAAGTTCCTTTGCCTTTTTTGCCACACATGATTCACTAAAATCCCCTTTCTTCAACCCAATTCTTGCATTGCATCTGGAAGAAATTGAAGAGCATTAATTCTTTGTTGAATAAAATTGCATTGTACTGGATCTTTTTCAATGGCAATGCAATTTCTTCATTTTTGAAGGCAACATTCTAGCATAGTACCTATTTATCAAGCACAATAGAAATAATGAATTAAATTAGTATAATGACATATAAATTAAGAAAGAAGATGTTGAAATTCAATTCCATATAATAAAACTTACCTGAGCCAAAAAATAAATCCAGAACGCAATCTCCTTCATTTGAACATGTATATAAGATAGTTAATCAATAACTTTGTTTTTTGATAAATGTTAACTATCTCTCATTTTGCTTCTTTGTCTACATATGTTAGTTTTCTCACAACAACATCATAAGCCAGTACTTGGCTATGACTCTTTCCATCTACCTGATTAAAAATCATAGACATATAGCTATCATCTTTTGCCCAACTATCAATATGGATGAACTCACAATCATTTATACATGGTTGATCTTCACGGTTAAGAAAATTTGACTTTTTCCTGTAACATGAAATAGTAAAAGTTCAATTAACTTGTACATAAATGAATTTCTTAACGTTAATCAAATATACATTTTCAACGTCTTACCA
>APFE031507465.1:0-13077 GCA_000404065.3 Pinus taeda
TGAGATGTTTTACCGAAGGAACATGTCCATACCACAATTCATAAGGAGTCTTGTTTCTTATAGCATTAGATGGACATCTATTCTTTATATATACAGCACATAGAACATCATCAGCCCAAAACATTATCTTTACATTTTTGAAGAAAAGCATGGATCGTACCATATTCAAGATTGTTCTATTCATTCTTTCAGCTACACCATTCTGTTGGGGATTATAAGGCACAGTTGTTTGATGTTTGATCCCATGTTGGCGAAGATAGTTTTCAAATTCATTTGATGTGTATTCTTTTTCATTATCAGTGCGAATAGACCCAATATGAGATTGTGCATCATTTTCAATCCATTTATGAAAATTCTTGAATGTTTGAAAAGCATCAGATTTTTTCTTCAATAAATAAACCCAACACATTATGGTGTAGTCATCAATAAATGTCATCATATATTTATTTCCATTTGCAGAAGGAACGGGCATTGGACCACATAATCTGAATGAATGAGTTCAAGTTTTCTATGTTCTCTTGAATGTGAATCATGAAAAAACTCTTTGTTATGCTTTCCTAGAATGCAAGCATCACATTGCTTAAGTTTCCCAGGAATTGTAGGCAAACCAACAACACCATTTTTCTTCAACAAGCACAGGCTGTCATAGTTCAAATGTCCAAATCTAGCATGCCATAATAAACTTAATGGAAGTGTACCTTCTTCATGATGAGAATTGTATGAGAAATGTTGTGCACGAGCAGAGGTTCCTTGCAGCTTGAGAAGTCTTTCTTCTTCTATTCCCCTCATGAGAAGTGAGTGGTCAGATGCTTTTCTTACCTCAAGCTCGCCATCAAACATATGAATGGAGTGACCTTGCTGGTGGGTGTGGACCAAGGACATCAAGTTTCTCTTGAGCTGTGGGAGATATAGAACATGATGCAGAAGAAAGTCTGGAAGACCAGGCAGTTTAAGCCTAATTGTGCCAAGCGGCTTGATTTTTGATTGGTCTGCAAAGTATACTGCTCGATCAACATTGTCAGTAAGTTCTTCAAAAAAATCTTTTCTATGAGTCATGTAGCAGGTTGCTCCTGAATTAAGCAACCAATCATTTTTCCAAGAAGCAAGTGAAGCATTAAATAAATCTTCATTTACTCTAATATTACATTGTGCCACAACATAGTGAGCGGATTCAGGTGCTTTACCTTTGTCTGTATCATCAGTTTTTCCTTTCTATTGGTTTCTTTTCTGCTCAATTTTGTCCCATGGTAGCTTGCATGTAGAGGCATCATGTGATCCGTTTCTTTTGCAGCGAGTGCAGTGCAAATATTCCTTTTCTCCTTGAGAATGTTTGCCCCCCTGCCTCTGAAATATCTTCCTCTTCCTCTTCAATCACCTCTTCCTCTTCGACCACCTCTTCCTCTTGAAGAATCTTGAGTAGGATGCTTTTCTTTATGAGCAAGGCACACAGCCTCTTCAAAAGATTCAGGGGTTGTCTTCTTTCCAAAAGCTTTCTCTCTTTCAACAAACTTTTTCACAAGAGAGTCAAAGGTGATATCTTTCAGATTTCCATTTGCTTGCAATGACTCGAGATAATTGGAGTAAGTAGGATAAAGTGCCTTGAGAAAAGTGATAAGAGGAATATCCAATTCAACCTTAGTCGATTTGATATCATGCATTATAGACTTTACTTTATATGCAAGAGCAAGAGGATCATTATTTTGCAGTTCAAGACTGAAGAGTTTAATCATGAGTTAAACAACTTCAAGTGCAAAATGTGAGTCGTAGATTTCTTTAAGCTTTTGTAAGGCTTCAAACGCAGTTGAAAATGACGAAATATGGTGACTCACCTCTTCATTTACAGATGTTGCGATTAATGCATAAGCTTTGTTGTTCTTGTTTTCCCAAATGACAAGCTCTTTGTCTGAGGTAGGTTGTTCTGGTTCATTGTCTTTGTCTCCGACACACACTCCTTTCCACAACTCATTGAAAGTGAGGGTGTGTTTTATCATCCGGGACCATTCAGGATAGTTTTCCTTGCCAGTGAGAATTATTCCCACCATGGATATGATTGAATGCATTCTGTAAAAATTACTTCTGCTGATAGAAAAATACTTCTGCCAATATACAGTAAAATTGTACTTCTGGTGGTAATTTTTTAAAAATTACAATTCAAAAGGGCATTCTCTCCATATAGGGATTTGTACTATCTTTATCTTTAATGAAAATATAAAACATTTTCAGATCAGCTATGCATTCTGAAAAAAATTCAAATCTCTTCCTCATCAATTTTTCCACAACGTTCTTGAATCGTTTTACATGGAAAAGGCAACAGAGCTATTGGAATTTGGTCTTCACCAATCTAATCTCAATGCATGTCTCAAATACTTATGAAATATCATGCAGTCAGCATACCAAAAAAGGGCTCAATACAATTCCATGTGTTAAACAGCGTTCAAGAGTACATTTAACAGCGTTTAGGAGTACAACCAACGCCTGGATTTTAACACATTTTACATGCCAAAAAGACTTCAACGTATATACCAAAAACTTCAAAGTATATGCCAACGTTATATGTGAAAAACTTCAACTTGTATGCCAAAATAACTTCAACATATATACCAACTTCATTCATGCAGCAGAATCAGGTGCCTTTTCCATGTCAAGCCAGCGTTAAAAAAATACCAGGCAAGCGGACTTGTGTGAAGCATTGCTATATAGTAGCACCTTTTTTTTTAGATAGGCAAATGCATAACAAAATGGAATGGAGGTCTCGGTTAATGTAACGTTGGAAGTAGCAGGTCTTGGTTCAGGTCTCGCGCAGTAACAGGTCTCGGTTAATGTAACGCGCAGGCTACCTCTGGATTTCCAAAATTAATTCTCCATCAAGAGAACCAACAAACTATTCTCAAAGGAGAGAGAATCATCGTGACAATGGTGACACCAGTGAGCAACTGCGCAGGAACTAAATACAAATTCTCAACTGTTAATAAAAAAGGGAAGGAAGATACGAGTAGAAAACAATAACAAAAACCTGGAGGAGCAGCGTATGGAGGTAGCAGCGTTCAGATGTTTATGAGAAACAATAATAGTGGTGAATAGCAGGTGGAGCAACAGGCTCTGAAACCTACCATAGATTATATGAGAGTTGGTTGCGCATTAGAGCAAGAGGCAGTGTATATATGGGAAACTGAATTCGGTCAGATGGGCAGGTGTGAATTCTGCAAGATAGGCATAACATAGGCAGAAACTAACACCAGGGGTTACACAAAACCTAATTTTGGGAGTTGGCTTTGATACCATGTCAGACCAAGCAGTAACTCCTCAACCAAAAATTTATTCGTGTGTTTATTCCTTCAGGTTGGCCTTATTATATACATGAGGGAGAGATTGTTCACTTCATCTCTCGATGACTGTTCACATTACTTATTTATTTATTTACATTATGTTCACCCAATCTTGATGATTAGGTGTCAACAAAATCATTGTGACAAGAGACTCCCTTCTTATCATATCAAGGATGATAATAAAAATCTCTACCGCAGGATGCATGAATTGATCAAATAATCATAAGAACTATCAATATTTTGAATCATATACCAAAATGTCACTTCTATCAGGTGTTGAGAGTAAATAACTCCAAAGATGATGAAAAGGCTAATCGTGGGACTTCTCTACCTAAGGAAAACCTTGAGTTGGATGGCTAGCTCATATTTGAGCCCTTGCCACTAATTTATTTCCTAAAATTATTCAAAAGGTGGCAACTAGATCCTCTCGCCATTTGTATCATGAATAAAGAATGCACTCACATGTGCCTTTGCCCAGAGTCAACGTTCAGAAGTTTCATGGAAATTTGCAAAGTACAATCCATAATCATACTCGGGAAAGGCATGTACCTTACCATTCCTCACTAATCATGAAGAACAAGTTGACGCCTTGAATTTGTTCTTATTATCATGAATCTGACCTGCTGGTTTCTTAATGAGGGACAGTTTAGTCATTATGTGAAGAGAAGTCTAAATTATATAATCACACATAAGGAGAATAGTACAAAGGGGTATGATATGAAAAAGTAGTGGTGTTTGGTGGAGAGGTATCATTGGCCAAGAGAAGCAGATATTAAAAGATTGGTAGTTGAATCTGCGAGTGCAAGTTTTAACTTCTCGGCTATGGGATTTGTGTTGTAAAGGTAAACTTTGGGCCTCTTTGTATTGTCTTTAGTTGTTTTTTTGCATCACGATATATTACCAAGCAACCCCCCCAGGTGGTGAAAAATTAATATTTGTGTAGCTAGTCTTGCTACTTTTGTTGGTCTGAGTTGTCCCTGGGTCTTTGGTGGGAGTGGTGCCCATATGGCCCTTCTACATAAGTTGATTTGGCTTCTTTATTTCTTTTCTTTTTTTGTTGAAGCAAGAGTTGTTCCTTCTTTTTCATTACGCCAGAAAATATTTTACATAATGTACAACCGTCCACTAGGCACTGTGGACCCAAGAAAATTTAATTGCTAGCCGCCTAAGGTAGGAACCCCCAACCTTACAAAGGTAACCTCCAAACCCTTAGAGTACAAACAATATTTGTGCCGTATGGTCAGAAGAACGTGTGAAAAGCCCCGAATTCTTCTCCGCATCTACTCACCAGACTTGCATCTTTGATCATAATTGTCCATTCTCCTCGCTCAATCCAACGGCAGAGGAAGATATCACCCATTGATGACGTTCGGTGTTGATTTGGCTTCTTTATTTCACTATGCATAGAAATAATCCATTCATGGAATTCACAATGAGTTCTAAGCTCACATAAGGATAGGAAATATGTAGTGTGGAAAATTCAGTGGATTGTAAATTCAGGGTGCCTTTTATGTGTAGTTTTAAGGGCTTTGTTGCCTTACTGTTACACCTGCATCATAAGGAATTATTTGTTGAAGTGAAGACATATTCTGATGAGCAATATCAGAAGCTTAGTTTACACTCCAAAATTCAGTTAAATCAAAACCAAGAAGATAAGAAAGAGGTCAAAATCATGGAGGTCTCTGACAAATGGTGAATACAGGCTCTCGTATCAGTTATCGAGGATCATCATTGAAGAAGACAACATATGATATGGTTTTAATCTATCTCTAGTCTATAAATGCACTGCTCCTTTTTATTTTTAATAGAAATTTTTTGGAGATGCTACAAAAGTTGTTGTGGCTTAATTAGAAATGAAAATGTAAGAAGGAAATTTTGGTATATAGGAATGACAGACATTATGAACTGGGAATCATGGAGGGAGTCTCTCATGATGTGAATGTGATGTAATTTATGAGTTTAATTCTCAACCTTTTTAATATAAAATTCGCGGCTAATGTTAAAAAAAAATACTTATTCTTACTATTTTAATAGTTTATTTTTATATATTTATTTGAAACTTCAGTTTATAATTTATTATTTTGTTTATTTCCTATTATTATCTTTTCTTTGTTATTTTTTATTTTATTTGTTTACTATTATTATATTATATTGTTATTTACTATTTTATTTATTTATATATTAATATTCTCATTTTTTATTGTTTTTTATTTCTTTTATTGATTTATTATTATTTATTGATTTATTAATACAGGGCATTACATACTCCCCCTCTTCATTGAACTTTGTCTCAAAGATAAGTTTAATCATTTAACTTATTTATTATTTTATTTATTTATTACTTCACTTTTGCCCTACACCCTCTATTGAACTAGTATCTCAGCATGTATCGAAATTTACATCACAACATTAGGGAAATCACAAGGAATCTCAAGCCCTTTCTTTCGACTTTCAGAACACGCATAAAGCCTCATCGGTTTATACAAAAGACTCAAGGCTTGCCCCAAGGCTCGAACCTCATCTACCCCAAGTCAAGATTTTGGTCCAGGTACTTAATGACCCTATGCCTCTCAAAAGGCTAGACCAACTCCCTCCACACTCATTAAGGTACACAATCCCATGCATCAAAGTCCTCACACCACTTCTGGACTTTGGCATCCCAAATCCAATATTAGGCACTTAGCCTCCTTAATATGATCCCATGGTTCATCGAATGCTATCCATCAAAATTTATACAAGGAAAAAGAAACATTGGTATAAGTAATGTTGATTGAGTTTGTCCCCAACCAATATGGTGTTACATATTCTCACTTGTAGGTATGAGATCCTATGAGATCATCAAATAAACCGGCCCTCTTAGCCCATTGGTAGATTTCATATCAATGACCACCTCTCAACATGCAACCAATGCATTAGTTATAATCAAAACATCATAATCTCATGGAAAATAATCCACATGCTAACTCTCACATGTCATCACGAGAACATAACATCATTCTTATCACAACATTATGAATAATAAAATTCCATCCCTTAAAATATGCATGTAATTACCACATGCTTTACATCATGAAATATCAACATAAATTATAACATCAACATATCTTGTATCTAAGATATATCATTAAATCACATAATAAATGGAACCACATGTCAATATAACCTCATATAATAATTGTTGAGCCTCCAATTTGTCATAATTTGGTTGATGAAACCATTCACTTTCACATCATTCCATTCACCCATTGTCATCATTTTTAACCATATTTCTTCATAAACGGACCAAATTCCCGCATATATGTTTACATGGTTTATTTTATTATTTTCATTATTTTTAATGGATTAAGAAGAATTTTGCATGGTTTTAACTAATGACAGTTTAGTAAGTTCCAGTTGCTACAGATTTGTCAAGTTTCCGTAGCTACCTCCATGGTTGAGGTAGTAGCACCACTCTAGAATGAAATTAGACACATGGAAATTGTTTCTAGAATCTTCAATATGGATTGTGATTGGTCAAATTCCACCCATCTCGCACATGTGGACCTCCAGGGAAAGATCAAGGGAAAATCACAGTAATTTTGACTAGCAACTTCAAACACGTTTAAAAAAAAAAAAAACAAAACAAAACAAAAAAACAAAAAACAAAAAAACAAAAAAAACAAAAACAAAAAAACAAAACAAAAAAAACAAAACAAAAACAAAAAAAACAAAAACAAAAAAACAAAACAAAACAAAAACAAACAAACAAACAAACAAACAAACAAACAAACAAAAAATAAAACAAAACAAAAACAAAAACAAAAATAACAAAACAAAACAAAAAACAAAAAATAAAACAAAAAAAACACGTGGGTTTTGTTCAGAGTGAGCCCAATTAAGTTCTTTGTAAATAGTTTTCTCAAATTCGTTACCATTTGAGAGATTTTCGAAGATTTTCAGAGCCTTATTTTCAATCTTTTATTATGGTTCTTCAAATCATTTTTGGTTCTATGCTCAAGTTAGGTGATGTGGAATTCCTTAAGGCCCGCCTTCCACAAATGTTGTCCCATCAACCACAACACCTTTTTTGGGATCAAGATTAGAGATTATTTGGAGTGCCTTGGAACTTGCATACATCAATGGTAAGCCTCCTCGTTGACAACAATGGGAATACATCAATGTCTCTTGATTGTCAGATCTGGCAGGTGACTCAATTTCAACGCATTCATTCGTCCCTGTCAAGATGCACTCAGGTACCTTGACACTCATTTACATTATCAGTGATTTGTCTCGCATTGGTTAACCATTTTCATTAATGATCAGTAATCCAATGATTTATTTTCATGCTCGACTTTGTCACATTCATTCGCATGGTAAGAATTGTACCATGATTTTTGGTTTTGAATGAAGACTAATGGTTTTATGGAATCAACAACAACTTGCAACAGTATATTTTATTGGTTTCTTGTAGCAACTTGTTTCAAAGGTAGTTTTGCCACAAATATTGCAAGAGATTAGAGGAAAATAAAAATAAAAATAAAATAAATAAATAAATTATGAGTTTCTCGGTTTTCTTAGAATATGATAAATTGAGTAATTCACGGGCATAATTCCAAAAAAGTGCAATTTTCCAGGAATTTTCAATGTGTTTTAAAGGTGGATTTTCATTTTTCACAATTGTGGGCAGATTAGGCCAAATTTCGGTATTTTTGCACAACAACGATTTTTCTTCATGAAAATGGGCTTCTAAAGGCACGAGGCATTAAAAAAGGTAAAAACACAATTTCCATTTTGAAGCACTCAATTTGCACTTAAAATGAGTTCGTGGCATATGTTTTTGTTGCAACGCTAGGCAACGTGAAGGGTGAAACAAGGCAGATATTGATTTGACCATATCTTGAAACTTGTGCATCAGTTGATCCTGAAATTTTTATGGTAAATGCATTGATGTAGGGTAAATTAATACACAAAATTTCAAGAAATTCCAGTGTGTATTTTTCAAGAAATTTGTCACTTTCACTTACAACCATTTCTCAATTTTCTCGGGATCTGTGCACCCATTGGCCGAGATATTTTATGGAAAGATGCATAAAACTAATGGTAACAACCTCAAAAAAATGTAGGAGAATCTGGTTTACCATTTGAGAGGAATTGCAAAAACAAGTCTACTACATAAAATGGTACATTTCGTGGAGCAACGTCAAAGTGATGGAGTAGCATACCTGAGCCAAATCAACACCTACAACTACTTCAACATTTCAAGTTCTTCAAAAGGTAAACTTGAGGTAAAACTAGCATTAGACTTTTTAATTTGTTAAAAAATTTGGAAATTGTAATAAGAAAGCTATTGAAATCATGTGATCTATGTATTTCACCCTATCATATCCACATTTTTCAAACCATTTTTTTAATCCTTCATTCCTATTCTACTATTTTCAGCCCTCATACCTTATTGGATGCTCTACCAATGTTGTTATGACTGAGCCCCATATTATGGTTGCATAACCTTTTCATGAGCTCTTTTGTTTACCTTTTCTCTTCTTGCTGCCATATAAATTGATTCATGCTTCTTCAATGAACAATCTGACCTTTTGGCCTTCATTCATGCTTTCCTTAACGGTCCATCAACATGAAATTCTTGAGAAAAATAATTATTTTATAGATATAGCAAGCTTGACTTTATGGTACATGCTTGTAACACGTGATCAAAAGGCGGTGATTTGTTCACATACAACATTCATGGTGCACATGGATATAGTAAGAGTCTTATTGATGTATTTCTCACAATATGGCATGTTGGATATTCTACCAAGGATTAAACAATTTGCGCACAATTGAGTAAGTGACAAAAACTTGATAAATTGTTTCTAAGATTGAATTTGCAGAGGCTTTAACAACAATGACATGTACTTGGATATGCTACTTTATGGACAACCTTGGCTTTCACAAAAGTTGTATATGTTAATGTGCAGGGGATTAATAAGTAATGCATATATGTTTGTTTTATTAAAGAAGAACAATCAGCAGACATCATATCATTCATGGGTAGCATACTATGGCAAGAATTTCAACAAGAAGATGGATAACTCTTCTTTTTCGTTTTTGCACCTATCAAGAAACAAGTGTGGAAACAAAGAGTTGTGCTACCAAATGTGTAATTTTGGAGAATGAATTCATTGGTTTACTGAACAAGACAGAAAAAAACAATTCTTACCAAGATAGATGATCTACACCAATCCCTTGGAGCTTTGATGAAGAATTCAATTGACATGACAAAATAAAGAATTACTGAGAACTAGTTGAATTTTGAAAATTTCCAAAGCTTTGTTTGCATGAGGACATGCAAAATCTCCAGTGTGGGGGAATGTTGGGCCTCCAATTTGTCATAATTTTGTTGATGAAACCATTCATTTTTGCATCATTCCAATCACCCATTTTCATCATTTTTAACCATATTTCTTCATAAATGAACCAAATCTCCGCATACATGTTTACATGGTTTATTATTTCCATTATTTTTAATGAATTAAGAAGAATTTTGCATGGTTTTCACTAATGATAATTTAGCAAGTTCAAGTTGTTGCAGATTTGTTAAGTTTTCATAGCTACCTCCATGGTTGAGGTAGTAGCACCACTCTAGAATGAAATCCGACATAGGGACATTGTTTCTAGAAGCTCCAATATGGATTGTGATTGGTCAAATTCCAGCCAGCTTGCACATGTGGACCTCCAGGCAAAGATCAAGAGAAAATCGCAGCAGTTTTGACCTATCAATTTCAAACGTGTTTTCTGAAAAAATGAAAGTGAATCCGGAAAACAAAAACATGGTTTTTGTTCAGAACAGGCCCACTTAAGTTCTCTGCGAATTTTTTTCTCAAATTCGTTACCGTTTGAGAGATTTTCGAAGATCTTCGACGCCTTATTTTGTAGATTACGTGGATATATTGTTTTTCAAATTGTCATTTAATGCACATTCAACAAATAAGTTGGAATGGACTGTGATTCATCAAATTCATGGCAACCATGTGTCCATTCAGTTATGATCTTTAGCCATATGAATCTCCATGAAGCTACATTATAATCACTATATAAACACTCCATTGAAGCAAAGGAGGAGGTTAACTTTTGATATGCAATTGTAATGTTTTGAAACTCTATTTTTACTCTGTTAATGAAGAAGACATCTTGAAGTTCCAATGCATCGCTGACTGATCATTTAAATCTTTTTAACCACCTTTTTGTGGAGGGCCCCTGCAAACAACAAAGGTTTTGCATCTCATCGTTTTCTTTCATTTGTATTACAATTATTTTGCGTTTCTTTTTAATTCATTCTATAGCACTAATTTTAATAGGATAACGATAACAAGCTTTCAGCAAATATTCTTTTGAACTGATAGTTTGTGGTAATCATAATCATAGCGTAATCATTTGTCATAGATCTTCTCATAGTTTTGATATGAAGAGCATGATAATTCCCTTTACAACTTCATTTCCAAGCATTTTTGTTGTGGAGCATAATCAGATTATCTTGTCATTCTTTACAGTTTCAGATCATTTTAATATCACAATAAATATGGTTTCTTTGAAAAACATTTCAATTGCAGAGCATGAATGAATTTCTATTGTTTCGTTTTAGAACTTGGTTGTGTAATTTTCATTTCATTTAAGTTTCATGCAGGAATTGATAGGACAATAATTATGCTTTTAGAAATTAGATGTGTGTTGCATTATATCAATTTAGTTTCTTTAATGAGATAGTGTGAATTTGCTTAGTTTCATTTTGCAAGTGTGAGTTAATCTAGTTTCCATTTTGCAAGTGAGAGTTAATTTAGTTTCATTTTTTTTGTGAGTTCTTTATGGTTTCATTTTTCAAGTAAGAAATATTGCTTTAATTCCATAATCATTTTAAATTTCCACTAGATAGGAATATTAGTTTCATTTTGAAATAGGAACACAAAACTTAAAGATGAATTTACAATAACTCATTCATATTAATAATTCAATTTAATAAAAAGGGCTTCTAACATATATTGTGTAATTGCACTTCACAAGTTTACCAGCTTCAATCGATAATTTATGTACTCAATTTAAGACAATTAAATTGACAAACAATAACATCGTAAATATGGGAATCATCTCAATATATTTCAAATATAGAGCAATAATACACCGTAAGTATTATTATCTTGATTCATTGGCAAAAAATAATTTCATTGCCAAAATAAACAATGAATACCAACTATGAACTAAGATTATTCAACATCCTTCTAGGATCTAGGCTATTTCATTAATACTATTAGTTTTGTGTTCTCAACAAGATGTCAATTACTTTCAATAACCATTTCCTCTTATTTTAATAAGAAAATTCACAATTCCCTCGTGTTGTGCAAGCTCTGAAACCCTAGTTGGCCGCTGATCTCTAGTCGTGGCTAACCAAAAAGGGGCTCCACCCCCTCTGCTTGATGACACGGTTTCCTTCCAAGCATTGGTCGCTTCCCTCCTGGTGAAGCAGAGATCCAAGGATAATCCTTCCAAGTTTGTAAAACAAGTGGAGGAAATCCCATCAATGGAAATGCCCTCGGTCTTTTGTCGCTCAACACTAGCATTCTTAAATCGCACCTTGGTGAAAAAATTGACTAGGATATGGCCTTCACCCAAATCCATGGAGTCCTGGACTGAGAAGAACTAGAAAATTAAAATGAAGGGGAACTTGGGCGTCCATGTTGTAGGGAAAGGAATTTTTTCCTTTCTCTTCGAGTTCAAGGAGGACAAAGAGCTCATATTTAGAAATGGCCCCTCTTTCTTTGTTAGGCCCCTATACTACTAGTGTAACCCCTTATTATTATTAGTACAACCCACTTATTATATTGATGTACCCATGTAGTTGCCCATATTGTTACTATTGTGCCCCATAGAAGCCCACTATTGTTATTATTGTGCCCTTACATTATTATTGTTATGTCGGCTCTGATTATGTTATGAGCCCTTAGACTCCTATATATAGAAAGGAGGTCTTTTCATTGGTATCATCCAAGAATTGTTCATTTATGTAATGTAAAGGAGGTTTCCCCCTCGAAGAGGCTGAATTCTAAGGCGTGGATCTCTCTTTCCTATCTTTTCTTGACCTGGTTTCATAACATTTGGTATCAGAGCTTTGGATTCTAGGGTTTCACTGCTCCAAACAGGTCATCATGGCATTTTCGCTATAACTTTTTTTTCTGCGACGTTTCAGAAGCTAAAAAAAAACCCACTTGAGAAGACATCGCACTAAATCTCGGGTCCGAATTTCAGAGCTTTCGCGCTATAATTTTGTAGATATGATTTGAGGAAGTTGGTCTTTTTGTAGACTCCTGAATTACATTCCAAACATGTGACTTGGGGAAAATCGTCATAACTTTCTCTCTAAGCATCAGATTGAAATTTTGTAAGAAGGTATAGAAACAAAACAGACTGTAGTTTCTTCTATATAGTTTTCAGTGCCAAAGGTTGAAACAGTGACACGTGGCATTTCATACAAGTTCGCTCTTCTGGAAAGGTCCATAATCAGGTCATCTTGGGAGATTGTGAATAACTCTTTCTTGGAGAATCCAATTTGATCAGACTAGTGGCATTGGAAAGAGGATGTAGAGGGCTACTACAAGTCTCAATTTTAGAACTTAAAGATCTGAAAGTACAAAGTTACAATCGTTTCAAGATCGAGCTCCTAAAATCAAGAAAAAGCAAGATGAGGAAGTTTGATGGCAAGGATCCAGTAAATTGGATACTTCAGATG
>APFE031507465.1:20155-42960 GCA_000404065.3 Pinus taeda
GGATTTCAAATTTTTGTGGAGATTTGGGCACCCAAAAGCTCAAAATACAGCCAAATTTTGACTTTCTGCCCACTTTTTGAGTTACAGAAAGCAGTCTTGGGCGATTTAATTTTTGAGGGGTCAAATCAACTCCAAATTCAGAAATTCCGGTTGGGTTGGAAAGTAGACTTCCAGACCTTTCCAATGAGCTATCCTGCATATGATTTGGACTCCGGGAAGGCCTTCAAACAGTGCTTCCAAAAGGTGCGACTGGTAGAGCCAGAGGTGCGACCGGTAGAGCAAAATTTGCCTGTTTTTGACCAGTTCGGCCAGTTGAGCACAGTTTTCACTTGGATTGACTATTTGGGCATGTAGTTGATGGATTTTTGTGTAACTTTCATGGCATTAGATACTTTTACTCTTCTTTACCTCTTCTAGAAGCTTCTTTGATGTAAATAGTGAATATTTAATGCATGGATAGGCTTCCTAAGTTTTAGAGGCAAGTTGTTGAGCTGACCTATTATCTAGTGACTGATTTAGAATTAGTTGTAAAAGCTCCTAGGAAGCTGAGCTCGACCCCTAGAGGTGGGGGAAGAGGTTTGACCTTCTATATTATGCCCTCTCTTTCTCATTTTCATGGTTGGACTCTAGAGGGAGAAGTGCTATTGTATTGTTGACTTGTATTTTCTGCAATTTGAGGAAAAGGAAGGCCAGGGTTTTCCAGACTTCATTGTGGATTCTTGTGGATTATTATGTTGATGGTGTGCTTCCTACTGTTATTGTAAGTGTGTTTATGTGTTCCCATTTCTTAATCTCTTGCTGCTATTTAAACAAAAGAAGTGATAAAGTTTTGAATTCATGCATGCCATGCTCAGCTTTCAATTTTGTTTAAAATTTATGTTTTCCACTGTCTAGAGAGGATTCGAATTCATTGTTTGCCCTCTTTAGCTTCTCTTCCTTCCTCCTTGATCATCTCTTTCAGCTAAAGGCATCAGCATAAACTCCTACCTTGCCCCAAAGACCCACCTGCAAAAACTGAGCTCAATCCCCGCACCCTGAATTGAATTGCACTCCCTCCAATTGCCACCAAAAAACCAAAAATCTTTAAATCAACCCCCCTTATCAATTTACTAGCCTAAAATCTTTGTTCCTAATTGGGTCAGCTCATCATATTGAAAGATCTACCGAATCTGACCCGAGAGAGCCTTCTCATACCTCGTAGGGCTAGCTACGAGGTGAAATGGTTTGATGTAGCCTTGAGAGTTTGTCTATCTCAGCCTAGGTGAATTCCAAGCGCTAACAGGAGGTACCTCTAAATCCCTCTTGGTGAAAGACCTAATCAAGTTAGAAAAACCCTCCATTCCTTTTTTTGCAAGAAACTAAGTTAGAAGAGGAAGATTTAAAAAATGTGGCAACAAAATTCTAGAAGGATAGCGATGGAGTAGGAAAAAGCTCTTAGGGAGCCTCTGGAGGTTTGCGTATGTTTTGGAATAAATCTCAATTTTCCTTGATTGAATGTTCAGGAAACCAGAGTTGGATAATTATTATTTTGGAAAGGAGGGATACTAAAGAAAGGATCAGGCTAATAAATGTTTACGCCCCTTCCACATACAAGGAAAAATCAAAATTTTGGGACAAGCTCATAATTCTTAAGAACAAATAATGGAATCAAAATACCATTATTGGAGGAGAGTTCAATACCACTTTATTTTCATATTAAAGGAAGGTTGGAATTATAGTGTCAGATCCATTCAGAGAAAAAATGGAAGACCTTATTTCATATTGGGACATGTTGGATGTCAAGCCCAAGGATGGGAAGTTAACATGGATGAACAGAAGAAGCGGATCTAGACACATTGTAGGTCAACTATACCAATTCCTAATTCACAATTCATAGATTCTTAATGGTATGGATCCTTTATCTTCCATTTTGGCTTTGTGTGAGTGAGACCCTCGCCTAATATCGTTGGTCTTGGAATAAAAGGAAGATACGAGACTTATTCTCCTCAGATTTAACACTGGATGGTTGAAAGAGGAGGGCATCATGGACCTGATTACACATGCATGGAGCACTATTGTGCATGGATCTTTGGCCTATGTATGGAATCGAAGATAAAAATTGGTAAAACAAGCATTGAGAACATGGGCAAAAGGGGTGTATGTCCTGCTAGGCAAAAGAAAAGAGGAAGATGGAGAGGCACATTACCATAATGGAAAAAAGAGAAGTGTAAGAATGGAAACTACAAAGGGAGAAGAGTCTAAACACACAAAACTTCCAAGAAAATTGAAAAGAAAAAGATTTATGGAGGCTATAGTCCAAGAGTATATGCCTTAAGGCAAGAGATCAAAGAAAGGGAGTTAAGGAATAGGGTGAGGGAAATAACCCCTGAAGGTAAGCCTACAATATCACCATTTTTAGAGATAAAAAATGAGGCTTTCCAGCACTTTCAGTTTCTTTATACATCAGGCAAAGATTTAAATCATGATAAGGGTGAAGAGCTCTTGTCGACATTCATTCTGTAGATTTCTAAAGAAGATAATATATATCTATTGAAAGAAATCATGGAAAAGGAATTAATTGATGTTATATTTAATATGGATCTGAACAAGGCTCTAGGGCCTCACGAGTTCCCTATCAGTTTCTATCGAGCTTGTTGGTTGTTGATTAAAGGAGATCTTATTAGAATGCTCAATTGGACCAAGTTCAAGAGTTTTGTAGGAGGGGGGGATAACTCGACATTCTTTGCCCTTATTCCCAAGGAGTTCAATGCATTAGGGTTCAATATGTTTCATCCCATATTGTTATGTAATGCATTCTATAATATTTTCACCTAAATTATTACAGATCGTCTAAAGAAAGTGATGTCGAAATTGATTTCTAAAAACCAGGGTAGATTCCTTAAGCACAAGCATATTTTGGAAAATGGTGCAAGAGGTGATACATTCATGCAAAGAAAGGGGAGAATCGAGGTTTTTAATAAAATTGGACATTGCTAATGCCTTTGACAGGGTAAATCATTCTTTCCTCTTCCTTATTATGGAGAAGCATGCTTTCAAAATTGATTTTATACATTGGATAAAAGCTTGTATTGGACCGCCCCTTTGATTGATGGTAGGCCAGTTCCTTTTTTTCAAAGCCTCCAGGGTCTCTGTTAAGGTTGCACACTCTCTCCTCTAATATATATTTTAGTGGCTAAGAGCTTAAGTAGAAATCTGGAAAAATATAGGGAAAGTGGATCGTTATCTGGCCTCTTCATTGCTAGAAATGTTAAAGATGTAAATCACTCCCAATTCGCAAATGCCACGATTCTATTTGGAGGAGCTTCCAAAATTATTGCTTCTAGATTCAAATATATCCCAAAGGCCTATCTTGACCTCTCTGTGGGGATTAGTAAATAAAAGCAAGAGCCAATAATATGATTGGAATTGCTCTAAGGTTGTTCTATAGTAAATTACATTTCTTTTAGACTTTCGAGCTCAAATTGGGTGGAATTCCTTGAAATATCTAGGAGTTCCAATCTCCTTAGGTATTCCCTTCAAAGAAGTCTTAGAGGAAATAATTCAAAAATTCAAAAGGAACATAGAAGGGTGGGGGCACTTATTGGTTGAACTTGGTAGGAAAAACAATATTAATCAAGTTTGTCATATCAATGTTATCAATGTATATGTGCTTTGGGCTTTTAGCTCCAATGGGTATCTAAAAGCAAATTAGTATTATGATCAGAAAATTTATGTGGTGGGGGGGCTAAGATAATGATAGGAAATTTCACTTGGTTAATTGGAATATAGTTCGACTCTCCAAAGAATGTGGAGGACAAGAGATTAGAGATCCAGTGATGATGAACCTAGCTTTGGGTGCAAAAATTGTCTAGAAGATGATCTCCAACTCGAAGGAGCGGTGGAAGGAGGCTTTTTTGAAAAATTACTTCCACAAGTCTCACCTATTAAGAGCTAAGAAAGCTAAGTGGACAAGTAATGGTTCCAAAATCTGGAAACTATGCAAGGCAACAACCCCTTTAATCATAGACAATTTGGGATGGCAAGTAGGTAATGGAACAAGGATCAATATGTGGAAGGATTAATTTATCCCAAAAAGTCTAAGCTCCAACCAAAATGATCTATAGTCCCTCATTGATTGGATGAAGGAAAATGGAATCATGAGATTGAAGGATATCTTTACTTGGGATGATTCGATAATGTGACAGGGCTAGGAATGTCGAGATCAACCTTCACATCTGCAACACAAGTGGAATTTAATGATCCCTATTTTGAATGGGAAAGCTCTAATAAGGGAGATATATAAGGGCCATCATATTTGGAATCTTGAAAAAATAATGTATTGCACAATCAAGAAAGGATATATGTTTCTGCTAAGAAATTTTTCACTCTCCTCCTCCTCAAAGTTATGGAAATCAATCTGCAACAAAGATTCCATTCCAAAGGTTAATGCATTTTGTTGGACATTGATACATGAAAGAATTCTTACAACTAAAAATCTAAGGCGCAAAAATATATAGGGTCCCTCTTGGCGTGTATTTTGGTAGCATGACAAGGAAACAATTTCACATATATTGCTTGAATGTTCCTTCTCCTTGTCAATATGATGATTGGCCTTTGATAAAGTTCATAATATTCGCTCTATTCCTTCGAGATGGTAGGAAATATTTGAAAATCGGCCCTCCATTTATCCACGAGACAAGATTCAATCTCCTATCACTAAACATGCAAGGAGATCCCTGCCTAAGTTCTTATGTTGGACGATCTAGATTGAAAGGAATAAATCCATTTTTAGAGATGAAGCTCCCTCAATAACATGAGCAACAAACAAAGCTTTGTTATGACTCTCTGAATAGCTCTCGGTGAGAGCTCTTAAGTCTATTGAGATTGAAGGATTATTAGAGTTGGAGAGGATTTGGATAAACATAAATATAATTTTAGATTTTGTTGGAAGCTTTAGAGGTCGATCGAATGCAGTTAAGGTGCAATGCTTAAGAATGAATAAGGAAGAGCTCTAGAATTGGAAAATTAACCAAGCTACTACATTGTTATTTTTTGATGGTGTTGCAAAGGGGAATCCAAGGGCGGCAGGAGCAAGAGGGGTGATATATTGCCCAAACAAATATTAAGAGATCAGATACACATGGGGACTAGGCATAGCCACAAACAATAAGGTTGAATTCCTAATGTTGTGGAAAGGCTCATATCTAACCAAGAACAAGGGTATAAGGAAGCTCAAAATACTTCTATGATAGTAATTAAATGTTATCCAAGACTCATCCAAGATTTGATTCTACATTCCCTCTGGTGGTTAGAATAATAATTCTCCAATCGAAAAAATTCAAAGAATTCTCCCTCTTCCATGTCCAAACGAACTTAAATGAAGTGGTCAATGGTTTGGCCAATTGTGGAATGGAGACAATAATGTTGTAATTGAATTAAATGGAATTAACAAAGGCCTTATCCTCGTGCTATAATCAAACATTTATGATTGTTAACCAAAGCTTCACCAAGGAAGGCAACAACCTGGAACTTCGTCTTTGGGTATTAAATTCCTTCATGCATAATGGGTTAACACTAAGGTTTAATGAGAGTCCACTTGGATACCTTAATTGGGTACGTGGTAACCCCAAGTGATCAACTTTGTTATCCAAGTGAAATTCGGCCAGGTCGATGGATAGTTGGAAGGCATTAGGCTCTAGTGATGCGAGTTCCCACAAGAATGTATTAATGCACAGGGTCGAACATTACACTTCCCAGAAGGCTTCATAAATTCATTGCAGGGAATGTTGGTATGGATTCTCACGAAGGACAAGTTTGAGATTGTCATGGAGATCAGAGGAGACACGTGTTTAATGGAGGCATAGGAGATTGATGGTGGTAATCTGGAGGATGGGGGTCTATATATATGATAATCTCTGGAGGACTTTAGACATCCTTTCGCCATTTCCCTTGGTGTTATTCTTGCACTTTTTTGCTATTAAATTGTATGCCAATGGCATCGGAAGGTGTCCAAACTTTGGAGGATGAAGTAGTGAGGTGGAGGAAGGCAGAAAAATTTATATTCAAGCTGCTAATGGGTTGAATCGATCTTTTGTCTCATAGGATTTACCTATTGGAGAGTGACAGGGAGGCAATGGCGGATCTGATGGAAGCAAAGTTTAAAAGTTTAGAGGCAAGGGAGAAAGAAAATTAATCAATATTGAAGCATAATTAATGACTCATAGTTCATAGCTCATCACCGATGGGTTATTTGTAGAGGTTAATGATCTTATGTCTGGGAAATCAATTTCGGTACTAAGGAGCCATAAGAGTCGTCTGGTGAAGGCGTAGTTAATGAAGGAGCGAGTAAAGGGAAAGTTGTCTTCTCGGCAGATAAGGATGAAGTTGGACCCATTAATCTTGCTTAATTTTTTAGTTAATTCATGTATTCCAAGTTAATTTTGTTTTTGGTTCAATTTTTTTTTAATGTAGAATTTTAGTTCAAATAATTCATAGAGTCAACAAGACCCTGCTATGGATTTATTGGAATATGGAAGTTGCAGAGATCATAGATTCAAGTTTTGTATTATCTAATGTAAATGGTTACAAGCATGTAATCTCAGCTTTATAATAAAAAAGTAATTGTTTCGTTAAAAAAAAAGTTCACAATTTATAGGATAGGCATAGCCACACTATCAATATGCTACAATTTTGATACAATCTCTTTACTTGCAAGTTTCACCATGTAGATCCTTAATCTCTAGTTAAGTTATTACTAGCCTTGCAATCATTCATTAAATCATTGATTCATTTCCAATACATTGACTCATTTAATACAAATACATAACTCATCAGTGGTATACCAACTTCTTTCTCTTCACATTAATTGTTTTCTCAATAGTTTTTGGGCCTTAACTTACCAGAAAATGTATCTCCTTTGACAATGGTAGATAATTATTATCTTTAATATTTACCTTTAAAAATTTTCTTAGTCTATCACTTGTTAACATACACCTATATGAGCGTTCTGATTGATAACTTCCCATCTTGCCCCTTTAAAATTATACAGGTCATCTTTATGACCCTGACCAATCATGTTGTTCAATTTGTTCATAAATATCCCTAAGAGAACACACCACTTGAAAGAGAGGCCCTTTAGTATTATCACATAAATTAGCCCTAGACATTATTATAGTTTCATAGTTCTCTTCCCACTTCTTGGTTTCATAGCTAGGGTAATCTTTTATTGAAGTTTTCTCTATAAATATGAAAGAAATCTAATAACTATGAAAACAAAAAAATTATTATTTATAATCATGAAAACAATAACTAAAAAGTCCAGTAGAGTTGAAAGCTAAGATCTAATACCAATCCTAAAATTTCATATTATTGTCATTCACATTAGCACCATGCTCAACTATCACTAACCTTGGACTTACTGTGAAAATATTACCTTAGTGGTAACATATTTTCCCTTTTTCCACTCGCAAAATATGTTGGAAATACCGAGAAGGGAGGGGGGCGTGAATCAATATCTCTTTAAAAATGTTTTATTACGCCAGTTAAGATCTTATTATAGATTGTACCAAAACATAAGATGTAGAATACAAAATAATTTTATTAATAAGATGGTGAGGACTCCAATCCTCTTACAACAAATCAGGGTTCAACCTATACGACAAATTCCTCTACTTTTCAAGGATCCTACCTTGGGCGAGGACTCAAATCCTCAATTCAAATCCAGGCTCCAACTTGGTCTACTTGACGACTCCAATCCTCTCAACAAATCCAGGCTCCAACCTAGTTTTCCACAAGGCTCCAACCCTATGTGAGGACCCCAATCCTCTAGGGCTCAAACCCTCTTAATTTGCTTCAAGATGTCAAGGTGTCTTCAATACAACTTAAAGACATCCAAAGGTTTCTTCAATAAGTTTTGAAAAATGTCTCTAAGATCATCTTCTACAAGTTCTTTAGTTCAAATTCACGTCTACAACAAGGGGTCTCTAAAAGTTGCTTCTATAGATGTCTTTGGGGGATCTTCAAGATCAACTTCAACAATTCTCTAAGTATTTATTCCCAATGCTCCAAGGATTTTGTACCAAGAAGTTGCTAAATAAGTCCTACATCTCCTCAAAAGACTGATCCAACAAGGTTTTGCAAGACTGTTAGGAGATTTTCAAATTAGGCTACTGTTGACAAATGTTCCAAAGATGAATTCTATAGGGATTCATCGATAGGGATTCAAATAGTACTCTAATGATTAAATCAAAGATATAAGAATATCTTTGTCTGCTTTTACTGAAGTCTTCAAAAATATGCTTCAATACATGTTGCTTCATTATGTCTTCAACAATGCTTCAATAATAGGCAAGGATTTATGAATAATTTATCAACAATGCTTCTACAAGATGCTCCAAAGAGGCTAACTAACAAGTCTACTACAAGAAGTGTCAAATTATGCTTTCAAACCTTACTTCCAAATAGATCTAAGTCTGTCCAACGAAGATCAAGATTTTGCTAACAAAGAACCCAAGATTTGTTCTAATGTTCTGCTCCAACTCATAAATTTTCCACAGGTGTGAAGGTCAAAGACTATCACATGTTCAAGGTAACTTTCCTTAGGTCTAAGGTCTATTTTAGTCTTATCTTGTCTCAATGTTGAGCTACAGGTTTGAGGTTTATCTTACCACAAGTCCAAACCACAAAAATGACTGTAAAAGGGCCTACAATATTGATCAAAGGAGGGAGCCAAGGTATTTTCCGATGAGGCTGAGGTTTACTCTATTTTACAAGGGTGAATAGTGTCCTAGTTTAAAGCAAGGTTTGCTCCTATAAATACCAAAATGATCTTCTCCAAACTGACATGAATAAACATAGACATATATGCTCCAAAGTGCCACGAAAAACCACAAAATATCTACTCCAAAGTGCCACAAAAAAACCACAGAAATATAAGGTTGGAGTCTGCACAAAAATCTCAGGAGGATGACCATAGAAGATATCTTCAAACTCATCTTCTATAGCATCTAAAGTTCATAGGGTGTGAACTTCTTATTATCTTTTGTCATATCATAATCTTTTCCTTGTGCTTTACTGAGTTGGATAAATGGAATTGCGAATCACACAATTAATCTTTCATGAAGGGACACATCTTTTGGTAATGGAGCTAGCATGTGGCTTTTGAAGCTGACCTATGGCATATAAATAAGCATACCATTAATTGTTCCTCTTGAAAAATTTGTTTCAGGCATTACCACACATTCGTTTTGCAAATCATTCATTTTTTAGTTTGATTATTATACTTTTGGCTCGTTACCTATTATCACCATAGACCAATTTCCTTCATTATTCTAGACATGGGTGCAACACCCTATATTTATGAGATCAATTCTAAATCAAAACTAGACTTATATTCCATACATTCAACCTTGAACTTTCATTCATTATCTATCTATTATTAACAAAAATGGATGGTGTGTTTACGTTCTTTATCTTCATACTTTGGCGATTGCTTCTTTCATCTTTTGGATTCCTACCTTTTGTTGCAAATAACTTATCGTTATGCTATGGTTTTCCATGTGCTTATCTATTATGTGAAGCCTCCTTTCTCCATGCATGGCTCATCATCGTTTGCAAACATATTATCAACATGTTCGTTCCCTTTCTCTCTTTAGATGAGAGAACAAATCTTCGTTTTGACACTGATTTGATGGATGCCAAGTAAACCAACAAAACATACTAAACATGTTCACATATAGGGCTACCGTTAGGACAACCAATCAAGCAACTCAACAATCCTTCTCATAGGGTGAGATTTGTTTCCTTTTGCTTGGGCTATCAATGACGACAATGATGACATCTCAACAATCTCCCCCTTTGACATTGATGGTAATACTCTCGCCATTTATCCTTTTTAGTATTCTCTCCCCCTTTGACATCAATCGAAAAGGGGGTGTTACCCCTGTCATATTCTCCCTTTCGCTTCCTCTTTGTTTGGAGGTCAATTTGTAACTGCCCCTCCCACATTTACCCTCTTTAACTAGCATGTCGGGATAAACATGATTTGACGACTACTATGACATGACTCAACCTCCTAAGTACAGTTAAGGAAGTGAAATTGATGAAATAGAACCTTACTGACCTTCCTTAGGAGATACAGGACAACCAGGAGCCAAACAACCACTCCTAATGCCCAAATCCTAAGCTAGAATGCCTTTTTTCCGACCTGGGATCCCAACCGCATGCATGACAAGGCTTCCATGCAGTTGAGGGCCTCCAACTGAATGCATAAGCCTACCAGGTAATGGTTGTGACCTAAATTCCTCGTTTCATAGGGTCCAGTCCCAGATTTTGAGCCTAAATTCTAGGTCAGCCTCTAAACCACTACCTAGAACTTCCTGAGACTTTCTAGAATGATAAGTAACTCAATGACAAGGATAAACATACAAATTTTAACCACAATATTGACCTAACTAGGCCTAACTACGAAAATCATTTTGTCAAACACATTGAGAACATGTAATATACAAGTCATAAATGCATATTTAAACATAGGGGTCTGATACTTATCTGAGAATCATCAAGAAGGTCCAATGCCCTCTCATAATAGTTGCAATAACATTTGTTAGCTAATGCATTTAATAACCATTCATAAAAAAATCAAAACATATCAAGAGGCATAACTAGGACCTATTATGAAACCATGCTTATAACCAACATATAACCAGAATAAATAACCATGATAGAACAACCATAAAAGCCCCATAAAAACAAGTACAAGTACTCATGAAATACAATAGGAAAAGAGATCTTATTAACACATGCAAAAGCCAACCAAGGTAGGGACTTCCACATACCACCCAACCATAGATTTAGCTGAACCAAATCCTTCTTTCATCCAATCACCCTCGCGTCATATTCCAAGCATGAATGTGGGACTCAAGGAAAAAAAAACCAGGGTTTCCTGGAGATTAAACCACCTCCACCCTCAGGATTTACCACAATCCCACCAAAATCAGTCAAGGGATCACTAGGCTCAAAACAAAACATAAACAACTAGCCTTTAACACAATCTCGCCAAAATCGGTCAAGGGATCATTAGGCCCAAAACAAAACATAAACAACTAAGATTTACCACAATCCCGCCAAAGTCGATTAAGGGATCACTAGGCCTAAAAAAAACATAAACAACCAGGCCTTACCAAAACCAATTAAGGGATCACTAGGCGCAAAACAAGCTTGGATGCCTCCGAATTTCTTCACCAATACCTTGAGGAATTTTCCCATCTCCACTCTCAATATTTACCTCAATCCTGCCAAAACTGGTCAATGGATCCCTATGTTGGACATTGGAAAAACCAACGCTCCCCTTGTGTTTTGCGACATGGACTAACCGCCTCTTGTGGATCCTTATCTCTGGTGATACGATCATTGACTAAAACCTATGGGTTTTGGTCTAATGACAATTGTGATTCCCAACGAGTGGTATCAGAGTGTAGGTCATGAGTTCAATACACACCTGACTCGCGTTGGGGGGATATTATTGGACATTGGATAAACCAATTCTCCCTGTGTGTTTCACGACATGGACTAACCGCCTCTTGTGGATCCTTATCTCCGGCGATGTGATCGTTGACTAAAACCTGCAGGTTTTGGTCTAATGACAATCATGATTCCCAACATCCTAGGCCCTTGTGAATTTTCTTGAGACCACCTCACCTGGTTCCAAAACCATATGGAAATCCAAAGATCAACCAAATGAAAGAGCCAAATCACACCATGACTATCTGGAAATGGAAAGTCAACGTTGAAACCATTGTCACACCTGACAAAAACCATGCCACTGGCAACAAGAGAACCAAATACATACTTGCATGTACCATGCATTCACAAACCAGCTAGGAAATCACACATGCAACTTGTTACCTGTAAGTATTCTTGCTGAAGCTGCTTGACCCAACTTTTCCTTGCTTGTCCCTTGCTTTCCTTTGCTTCCTTGTCCTTCCTTTGCCTTCCTTTCTCTAATGCTAGAGTGCTCCAAGAATGCTCTAAGTGTGTAAGAGTATTAGAAAGAGAAAGAATAAAAGAGAGCTCCAAGCGCAAACTGACGAAAGGTTGCATATTGATCCTCATAAGCCTTTTTATAAATGAGGTCTCTATTTTCTACATTTTCCTCTATTTTTCCTTCAATTTTCCTCTCATGCAAACTGGTGACCTTTCATCTCCCTTTTCTCCCATTTTCCTTTGTTTTCATAAATAAAATGCCAATTAATGCATCTTTGCCATTTCAATGCCTTTGCTAATTTCCTTAGGCATAATAAACCAAAATGAACACCCACTAGGGTGTTTTTCCCAACATTCAACTTGGAATACATGTCCCATGACCTTGGTCTTATTTTACCTTTATTAACTTCATTACATGAACATTTAACCTAGGGTTGTTACCCAATTCAATGAAATAGACATCTCAACAATGGTTTATGACATTTGTGGTGGTTAAGGTGGTTGAAATCCCTCTATCATGCTTCTGATGTTGTAATATCAGTTGATAAATAACACATATTCCTCCAAGCAGACTCTGAGGACTGTTGAAGCTTTGGATGCCATTAATTTCTTATTTGTTTCCAAATGATCAAGCATTAACTCAAATTCTTGCAGAAAATTTTGCTTCCTCTATCCCTTGTTTCCCTTTTTGACATTCCCATGATCTTGTCTTGTTGTTATGAAATTCATCAATATGCTTCCAATTCCCATATTCAAACAATATATCCTTTGACTATGATCATTGCAAAGATTCCTGATGACCCCCAACTTTGATATTTGTCTCTTGGTTTTCAATGCTTTTGTCCTTGTTCTTGCTATTGAATTGCAACAACATGTAAGTAACATGCATGAATAACACTACATGATATCTCATCATTTGATATTTTAATTGTTGCATCTTTTGTTTCGAAATATTGAAAATCTTTTGCAAATCTTCATTTTCTCTCCTGAACTACTCCATGATGCCCATGTTCTCCTGTTTCTCTAACATGCCTAGACCATATTTGCATCTGCAAATTTAATTTCTGGCATCCTTGTATTATGATGAACTCATTATCTGCATCTCTCTATTGCTCCTCTTCATGCAAGCCATGTGTTGATCCTCAAAGTTTCTCAACTTTTTGCATCTCTACTTTTGTAGCACAACTTTGCAGCCTATTTTCAAGTTCTAAAGATTATCCTATAAGGTGTTCAATTGTTTATGCATTAGTTGTATATTCAGATCCTTTTCAACAATGATGTTCTCAAGCATGGTGACAAGACTGATTTGCATCAATGTTTCAAAAAGGAGTGCTTGATTTTCCAGTTCCATCTCCAAAAGCATGCTCTCTGACTCTTTAAGGCATGCCTTTGTAGAACTCTATTTCTAAATTATTCTTTGACATTCATCTTCCAGTGCACAATGTGCACTTCTTGAAGTCGCCAAAGATTGTTGTAGACTCTTAAGATCTGATTCTAGATTTATCTCTCTCTCTCCATCCCATCCTTTAGCTTCATTTGTAAAGCTCTCATCTCTTCTTGCTGAAAATTTGATAATTTCTTAATCCCAACAACAACCTCCTCCTCCTCCTTGTTGGATTCTTTTTTAGAGCATAAAATAAACATGTCCTTTTGAATTTGTTCCAAATGTGCAATCTTTTCTCATACATCATCTCGCAGACTTTAATTTTCTTCTTGTAGATGTGACAATTATGTTTGCAGCTTGTTGACATTTTCAACAATCCCATGTAACAACTTCATGCCATTTGAATTAGCATTCCTCACTTCTCCTTCAACTTTCTAAAGCATATCAAGGATATTTTGTAGATTTTTGGTAGTTTCTTTGTTGTGATCATCTGCCCTTCTTCATGAACTATTTGAGACAAATTGACTTTCATTTGGCTCTCATGACATCAATTTTTTTAGAGAAATTGGTTGTGAGTAAAACTCTTTAAGTCCATGGATATCATCGACATTATGGCCTATTCCTATTATATGAGGAGAGTACATCTTGAACTCATTTCTATCCTAGCCAATGACCCAAGTACATAAAAGGATTTATCCATGCCAACAGAAGCAATGCGTATTCTAGTTTTTGGATTCTTGTAGTGCTTTGCGGGGCACCACAATAATTAGAGCAAAAGGTATGGCGACCAATTAAAAAAGGCTCGTATTTATTCTTTCCTAGCATTTTTATCCAAAGTGCTAGACATTGTTGGGCAGGCTAGATTTAGGCTTCTTTTGTTCTTTTTTCAACTTTGAACAACCCATTCAACTTTGTCATGGAACATTCAACCTTAAGGGTGTAAGACCAAGTTATGTTCTTCTAACTTTGGTCCTTCTTGTTTTCTTCTCCTAACTTTGGTGAAGTTTTGTTTGTGTTTAGTAGGTAGATTTTCTCATTTGACTTGTTTAGGAGGCCATATTTTTTTGCTTCTACATTCATATGATATGTGTCCAAGATTGTGATCTTTATATAATTTTAGAGCAAATGAATGATAACTTTTGTTGCAGCAAATAGGTCCTTAAGTTCTATAGCTTGCAAATTGGCTTCTAGAAGACTAATGAGGACCTTTTTTGTTACAATCATTCTTAGTATAGACCCCACAAACTGTCTTATGTCTAAAATTAGTACATGAAAAACAATAACCATAAAATATTCTTATGTACCTGGATGAATAACATTCTCTTGTCGATCTTTTGAAATTTTTCTTCCTTGGAGGAGCCTCAAACTTTTGGTGATTCTTACTACAACTTGCATTATGTATGAATCCTTTGAAATTATCTGCATAAATTCTTCGTGAAGTTGTTCTTCCAAATTCATCTTGATTTCCTTTTTTGCTTTCACTGTGACTAGAGTTATGAAGGACATGACTTTCAAGTTTTTTAGGGCTTTCCTCTTTGCATGAAGTCTCACCTATATAGCCAAGGCCTAATTTGTCAAATTTTGATCTTTGGCAACTAAGGATATTATCTAATACTTGAGATATTTTCAAGTTCTTATTGAGCTTGTCAATCTCATTTCTCAAGAAAAAAATATCTTCTTCAAACCTCTCACAATTTTATTCTTTCTTTATTAGCTCGATCTTCATTACTTCTTTTGCTCTCTTTGCTTCCTATAGCCAAACTTTTAGGGAGTTAACTTCTTCATGTCTCCTTTCTTGTTCATGCAATTTTGCTTCTATCCTACTAAAGTCCTTGGATTTTTCTTTTGCTAGGAGCCTTAAGAGAAGGACTTCTTCCCTTGTATGGTCAAGTTCTTGATTCTTCCCTTCAAGCTCTTTATTATTTTTTCAATCTATTGATTTCTTCTAGAGAAGTCATTAGTTACGCTTCAATGTTTACTTCAACCTTTTATTTGATGTGTTTCATTATCTTCATTGTCTTTCGTGTTTTTGGTGCCTTCATCTACTTCCTTTGATTCATGATCATCCATGTGTTTTTGTTCCATGTGCTCTAATTCAATAGGCACAAAGCCAGATTCTTCATGGAGATATTTTAGTTTTTCCTAAAGTCTTTTAGTTGGAGACAATTGACCCACCTTGTTTTTTACATAATTTGATAGACTACTTAGGATTGCTTCCATTTCTTTTGTATTGTACTCTTATGAGTCCTTGGTAGTTGTCTCTTCATTGACAATTGATTCCCATACCTCATATCCTAGAGCCATCAAATAGAACTCCATTCTTTTGCTCCATATTACATAATTCATTCCATCGAACAATGGAGCTTTGTCAACCTGATTTAAATCTATTTTATGGACTGGGGAGGAGATATCTTCAAAATATTTGGAACATTCCCCTCTTTATTTTGCCATTTGTGTTCGTAAGATCTAACTTCCAGTTGTTAGGCTAAGACTAAAGGTACTAAATCTGATATCAATTTTTGGAAATATTGAGATGGGGGTGAATAGGTATTTTTTTACAATTGTTATATTATGCCAATTAATATCTTATCACAAATTATACAAGAACATAATATGTAGACTAAATAATAATTTTATTAATAAGATGGTGAGGACTCAATTCTATTACAACAAATTTGGCTTCAACATATACAAAAAATTCTTATTCTTTTTCAAGGCTCCTACCTTGGGTGATGACTCCAATCCTCAGTTCAAATCCAAGCTCCAACTTGATCTACTTGAGGACTTTAATCCTAAATATGAAAAATCTTTCGATAAAAATCACATTAGAGAAATTATATCAACAAATCCAAACTCCGAACTAGTTTTCTACAGGGCTCCAACCCTGTGTGAGGACTCCAATCCTCTAGGGCTCCAACCCTCTCAATTTACTTGAATATTTCAAGGTTGGTTTAATACAACTTCAAGACTTCAAAAGGCTTCTTCAATAAGTCTTGAAAGATGTTTCCAAGATCAAATCCAACAAGTTCTTCAGTTCAACTTCACGTCTACAACAAGGGGTCTCTAAAAGTTGCTTCTATAGATCTCTTCATGTGGTCTTGAAGATCAACTTCAAAAATACTTCTTCAACAATTCTCTAAGTATGTCTTCTACAATGCTCCAAGGATATATGTACCAAGAAGTGGCTAAAGAAGCCCTACATCTCCTCAAAATACTGATTCAACAAGGTTTTTCAAGATTGCTATAAGATTTTCAAACTAGGTTGATCTTGAAAAATGTTCCAAATATGACTTCTGTAGGGATTCAAACAATACTCCAACAATTAAATCAATGTTCTGAGAATATCTTTGTGTGTTGCTACTGAAGTCTTTAAAAATCTACTTCAATACAGGTTGCTTCATTATGTTGTCAATAATGCTTCACGAATAGGCAAGGATTCTCTATATTCAGGCTTTTGTGATGTCGTTACTTAACAATATTTGTTTTTAATATATTCATACATTGATATCATAATTTAAATATTATTGTTCAAATATAGTCGTTACTTTAAATTATGTCTCTACATTGCTCTCTATTTAAGCCTTTGCCATGGTTTGCCTATTCATATGGTCCTAATAATGAACCACACTTGTTAGTTCGAAACACGTCGGCCAAAAATTTTTCTTATGTGATTTCTACCGAAAGACTTTGCTTAATAGGCAAGGATGTCTGAATAAGTATTCAACAATGCTTTTACAATATGCTCCAAAGAGACTAACTAATAATTCTGCTACAAGAGGTGCCAAAATCTACTTTCAAACCTTATTTCCAAAGAGATCCAAGTTTGTCCAAAAAAGATCAAGATTCTACTAACAAAGAACCCAAGATTTGTTCCAATGTTTTCTCCAACTCATAAATTTTCCACAGGTTTGAAGATTAAAGATTGTCACAAGTTCAAGGTAACTTTCCATAGATCTGAGGTTCATTTTAGGCCTATCTTTCCTCAATTTTGAGCCATAGGTATGAGGTCTATATTGCGTTAGGTTTGAACCACATAAATGACTGTAAAAGGGGCCAAAATATTGATCAAAGGCGGGATCTAAGGTCTATTCCAACAAGGTCGAGGTTTAATCTATTTTACAAGGCTAAGGACTGTACTACTGTAAAGTGAGGTCTTCTCCTATAGAGACTGAAATGATCTGCTCCAAAGTGCCATAAAAAACCACAAAAATATTTGTTCCAAAGTGTCATGAAAAACCATAGAAATATAAAGCCAAAGTTTACACAACAATATTAGAAGGATGACCACACGAGATATCTTCAAACTCATCTTCTTCAACTCCTTAGGTACACAAGGTGTGAACCTCTTCCTATCTTTCCTCAGGTCAAAATCTTTTCCTTGTGATTTACCGAGTTAGATAGATGGAATGAGGAGTCACACTTTGTATTTATACGAATTAATTTTTCATGAAGGGACACGTCTTTTGTTTGAAGTCAATCTATGGTGCATAAACAAGCAGACCATTTATTATTTCTCTTCAAAGTTTAGTTCAGGCATAATCACACATTCATTTTGCAAATCATTCATTTTTTAGTCTCATTCTTATATCTTTGGCTCATTACATATTATCACAATAGACCATTTTCCTTTATGATTTTGGACATAGGTGCAACATCATATATTTTTTAGATCAATTCTAAATCAACGTTGGACTTATATTCCATAAATTCAACTTTGAACTTGCATACAATAAATATCTATTATTAAAAGAAATGGATGGTGTGGTTACATTCTTTATCTTCATCCTTTAGTGGTTACTCCTTTCATCTTTAGGATTCCTTCCTTCTGTTGCAAATAATTTATCGTTATGATATGGTTTTCCATGTGTTTTTCTATCATGTGAAGCCTCCTTTCTCCATGCATGGATCATCATCCTTTGCAAAAACATTATCAGCGTGCCCATTGCCTTTCTCTCTTTAGATGAGAGAAGAAATCTCCATTTTGACATAGATCTCATGTATGCCAAGTAAACCAAGTAAACCTACTAAACATGTTGACTTATAGGGCTACCGATAGGATAACCAATCACGCAGCTCAACGATCCTTTTCATAGGCAGAGATTTGTTTCCTTTTGGTCAGGGTATCAATGATAACAATGACGACATCTCAACAAAATCTTCTCAATATCTATTTTTATCTTATTTATTCCCACCATATAGACATCCATTGGTTTGCTACTTTTGTAGTCAACCATAATTCCTATAACTCCTTAAAACGACCATCATCATTATCTGATCCCTTAACTATTGGTTGATTGAAAATATTTTCTCCATGACCTGCATTATCCTTAAAGTCATCCTTCTCTTGTTCTTATATGGACATATTATACTATGATTCATCAACCTTTTTCTTTTTATAGGGTTTTCCATTCATAAAATACCTCTAAGTTATTCAAAAATATTTTCTCGCGTACTAAGATAAGTTATTTCTTCTTGTTGACTTCTTACTCTTGTTTGTGAAATTTTCAGTCGCTCGCTTCTAGCACTAATTTTGTTCATCTCATCACCATAGGTTGGCCATGTTTACGAGGCTACCTTTCATTATCATCATTAGAATTTTGTAAGTTCCTCCATTTATATTAATGCATATGGTAACTTTATCAAATATATATTATTATAATTAGAGATCATTTCTTTCCTTCTTTCTTAAAAACCTTGTCAATATATTTATGGTTCTCTAATCTCCTTCCAATAATACGTTTATTTTCATTCCAAAGGTAGTTGCCTGCCGTCTCAAGATATATACATATTACTGCCAATTTGAATTCATTTTACATGTACTTTTTCTCTTCTTCATAATTTGTACTTGTTTTTCTCTCCATTCATTCATTCACATTTTACCTAAATTGCTAGAATATTCTTTACCTTTTGCTATAACTTGATATATAATTACATTCTCAATGATAAGACACCTGTGTTTGGTAAACTCAATCTTACAATTCAACTTTGCAACATTTAATTGGCATTATGCACAATGCCACCACAAATAATAATCTTTTCAAATTCGCAATGTAAAATACTTTTGATCCTCGCATAAACGTGCAATGCCTTCTTTTTACTAGTAAATCCTTATCAAATTATAACTTTTAATTCAACCATTTTGAATCCAATATTTCACAAGTTTCATTTTAAAATTTTAAGTTGATGTCATACTCATGTAGTAAGCTTTCTCATCATGGATCACCATTATTGAGTTCATGATGATTGAAAACCTCCTCTATCTATGCTTCTACGATCTTTAACTTTTCCAAATTAGGTACCTTTTAACCTTATTGATATGATTTTATGAGCCATTACAACTCTAGTTGACCTCCAATTTAGTTTATAATTAATAATTTCAACGATCCAATAGAATTGAAAGCTAGGCTTTAATACCATATGTAACAACCCGAAATCAAAACATACAAATTATTTACATCAATAAATGTTATTAATAATCAACACAAAATATTCAACTAATTAACATGTAATTTACGAAAACATGAGAAGAAAAGACTTATTTGTAAGCGAAGATATATCTTGTTGGGAATATTCAGATGTCATGGCACTATTTGGATCCCATTGTCCACAACATGTTTTGGGGACGAGTCAAAGCGCACTGCGGTAAACCGCGAAGGTTTCGGTTAGGGCACCAGAAACCCTAACCCTCCAGGCCTGAGACTTCTGCGCTCTTGTGGTCACCGCGAACCTGTTTACTATTGCACCTGTCCCGACATTCCAGGTCCACCTGTCATTATCAACATGGCATCCGTTACTGTCGGTGATGTCATGGAAGCGGACGAGGAGGTCGATTACACTGAAGACCCCCTCCAATCTCAAGTCATCTTCGACCGTCCGTCTTTCCTTTCGCCGGTTTCTGGTCTTTCGCCGCTACCTCCCTCACATCCCTCCCCGGTTGTCATTATCCCGGCTCCCTCCCCCTCACATCCACCCGAGGGCTCCCTCCTATTTGACTCCCCTGGTCTTGACCTCCCCCCGCTGTCCCCGGGCACCCTTCATTTCCTGTCCTCCATTATTCCCCCTGTCGCCATCTTTCGACCCTCACCCTCCATCCTCCTCCTTCCTTGCTGCGGCATCGTCTGGACCACCTCTCTCGTCGGGGGCTGGGCCTTCTACCCTTCGTCCTTCCCCCTCTGGAGTTTTTGAGACCCCCGCTGTTAGGGTCTGTTCATCGAAGACGTCCGCCTAGAATTCTCCTCGGATCCCCTTGCAGATCACCCATCAGTTCCGCACTCAGGCAAGAAGAAGAACAGGTGTGTCAAGGCCACTTCCAGGGATATCTCCATTCGGTTCGGCGAGACATCTGCCATAGGGGAAGCAGCAAAAATGGAAAATACTATCTTGGTCGGGCATGTACGTGGACGCGCATATTCTGCTACCAGGCTTACCCTCTGGGTAAAAGAGATTTGGGGGGGTGTTCTCAAAGAACTCCCAGAAGTATAGGTCCTCCCCCGCGGATGGTTCACACTTCACTTTGCCAAGGAGAATTATGCTGATTTGGTTATGGCCAGATATTGGCACATAGAGATGGCGCCGGTGTTGCTAAAAAGATGGAGTCCCCTCTTTGATCCTGATCACGAGCAGATTGGGGCAGGGCCACTATGGGTTCGGCTCCCCGACCAACCTCTCCAGTACTGGAATGAAGAGGTTTTCATGCGCATCAGAAATGCTCTAGGTACATACCTGGACCACGATAGATCCTATGTTGAGTCTGTTATCACAAAACCAGTACTGATGGCTGCTAATCAGTTAGACTTTATGTAACTATTTCAGACCAGACTTTTAGTTGAGGATTAGCCTCCCTAACCTGAGAGGGCTCTCTCAAAATAAACTATTGATTTATCTTTAAGCACAAAGAGGGCTAACTCTTGAAATGAAAATTTAGTAAACATGCTGGTTGGACAGATAACATAACATCTCTTCCATTGGGCTTATGGAGTCAAACATCTTTTCAGTAAACTATCAACTGCTCATTCATAGAAGCCAAGGCATGTAATGTTTAAACATTCAAGACATTTCTCAAATAACCATCAACTCGTAAGTACACACAGGAAGTCTGAGCACTAGGTGAATTCAGAGTGATTGTGTACCTAAAGAGCTGTAAAATATGAAGGACCAGAACCTCAACTTATAAGTATACACAGGAAGTCTGAGCACTAGGTGAATTCAGAGTGATTGTATACTTATCAAGCTGTAAAACACAAAAGATCAAACAGAACCACAAACATCTTGAGCATTCAACAAAGTATGAATCTTGGGAAGAATAAACAGTCTTTCTATTACTGTAAAAAAAGCTTTATACACAGGCCAATATAACTCTGTTTTTATTGCATAAACATCCAACCTTTTTTACATTGCTGCTCCAACTATATATAGAGTTCTTCTTCTAACTAATGAGATTCCTCCTCCAGCATGAGGGGAATTCGAATTCCTCCTTATTTGACACCTATTGACACTTAAACTAACTATTTAATACAAAAGACAGCTAACTAGAAGTCCTAGAGACCTAAAACATTTAGGAGTCTAACTCCTCATTATGATCAAAACAACCTTATCTAAACATTTAAGACATTATTTGACACCTAAAACTCCATGATGTCGAACTTGATGAAGCCTCCCACGTGGTCACCCAACTGCTCATGACAAACCCTAGAAATTAGGGAACATGTTTCCCTGTTTTTTAGGTTTAGATCCTTGAAAATTGCAGAGCCTTTATCTCTTCATCCATGACACATTTTACGAAAGTGAAGGAGGTTTTTGTAGCCCATGTTGTCTAGAACAAAAACCTCTCCTGGTTTTTTAAAAAATTCCTCCAGCTGTTCAGAATCTTTCCTTGAAAAACACGTGGCAAACAGGAAAAACTCCATTTTCTGAAAGTAGGGTGTCAATGAAAGCTTAGTATCTCCAAACTGAAAACACTTATGAAGAAATTGAGATAGTTTATTGTAGTAGGAGAGTTTATGAAGATAAACCTCCTTCAGAATTCCAAAATACCCTTTCATGTGACCAGAAACTGATCTTGAAAAAGACTGCTAAAACCAGAAGACAAAGCTTGACTTTCAGCAGTTTCATAGCGCAAGTTTAACCATAAATTCCTCCCACCTCAGAATGAATTTGAAGAAACTGAAAGAGGTTTTTGTAGTGCAGCATGTTAGAAATAAAAGCCTCTTTCAATTTGCAAAATTAAGTTCTCAGCTGCTCAAGAAAGCTTTTAGAAATTGACTAGTAAAAGCAGAAAGCAGAGTTTTTTTGCTAAAACAGGCTGCTACAGTGGTTTCGTAGCGCGCTACGAAAACTCCTAGTTCAGTGATTTCGAAGCTAGTTTGAAAATTTCTCCAAAGTAATGTGAGATATGACTTCCAAACTCATGGTGAGGCTTCTAGGACATGGAATGAGGCTGTCAGACTTTGATGGAAAAGAG
>APFE031507465.1:43249-63339 GCA_000404065.3 Pinus taeda
CCATGTGAGGTGGGAGCTGATAAGAAACCATGAGGTAAAGAAAGACCATGTTCCTTAATTATGAAAGCATCTTCTGCTGCTTATAATGAACGTTTATATCCTCCATCAGGTGTTTCCCTGTATGATTTACCATTGATGGTCTCACAGTCAGACCCTGCAACTTCAGTATCAGCATCACAGGAACCAGAGCACGGACTAGGATGTTTCCCATAGAGCATATCTATGATTGATTTCTTAAACATGGGATGGGAAAACTTTCCACAATCATCTTTTACAGATTCATTGGATTTTTGTTTGGCACCATCTGCATTCAAGTGAATGTTGTTTTCAGTTATTTCCTTTTCACTAGCCATTGACTTTTTTGCATCCTTAAGCCAGGAGGATATTGAGATTGGATCAAGTGTTCCACATACACGTCTTTCAAAATTCCCGTTCATAATACAAAACTGCCTGTCTGTGTTAAAATCATCACCTACAGCAGTTTCGTAGCGCGCTACGAAACTGCTGTGTAATCACCAAAACACAGTTTTAATGCCAATTTAACTCTCTTGATCTTTCCTTTGGAATCTTTTCAGTGATAACAGAGTCCAGGAGTAGAACTCTAGCCCGGATTTTGGTTCATCTTGATACTCGAGATGGTTTAGAGGAAAAGATCACTCTTCACTGGGGCAGATATACCCGGATTCAAATTCTCGACTACGAAGGAGTGCCCTTCAGGTGCTGTCGCTGTCACAGGGTGGGACATCTGTTTAAGGAGTGCCCTCTTAACAAAAAACAAGAGGAGGGCCCGACGACATACACCACTCCTTCAAGGCCTATATCACCAGCAGCTCACTGCACCCCGGCTTCTGGCGTCCCCTCCAGCTCTCCCACTCAGGCTCTTGGATCGGCGCAAGGTACCTCTCAACCTCCGATCACCAGAGCTCGGGTGGCCTCTGCATCCACGTCTGATTGAGTATATCTCTTTTCCCTCCTTTGTCTAATTGCACTACTGGTTATTTCACTCTCTCTCCTTCACTATCCGTGGCGCATTGCACTATTCCCTCTTCTCTGGTTATTGCCCCCTCCATTCCATCCACTCGCATGGTATCATCGCCTCTCTCATCTCCATCATCATCTGGGGGTGCTTCTCATAAATACAATCTTCGCCCTCGCCCTCACTCTAATGGCTCCCACTTAAAAGATTGTTGGGCTTGGCATCACTCCCCCCAGCCTGATACCATTATCTGCACGGGGTCGAAAATCTCACCTTACAAAGGCAATCCGAAAAGCGGGTGCTGAGGTTGCCTCTGGGCGACAATCCACTATTGTTGGGGTTCTTAGAGCGATGAACACCCCAGGCAATCTCCCCCCATGAAGTGCTTATCCTTCAATTGTAGAGGTTTAGCTAGTGCCTCCAAGAAACTAGCTCTCAAAAGGATGATTACTTCCCTGCCTGTTGACATCCTCCTCCTCCAGGAAACCCTAGGTCCCGCAGACTCTATAACGACTGCCCTATCCTCCATTGCTCCAGGTTGGCACTTTTCGGCTTTGGACTCATCAGGACGTTCGGGGGGTCTTGCTATTGGATACAACCCTGCTTCTATCAAGGTTCTTGGGACTTGGGGGGGACCTGGTTTCCTGGGACTAGACCTCTTTTCGGCAGACCTGGGCACTAACCTCCGGGTTATTAACATTTATGGTCCTTGCCAACAAAGGGAATCATTTTGGAATCGCCTCCTGAGCTTGCATATTCTCTCGGCAGAGAATATTATTATTGGAGGAGACCTTAATTTTTCCCTGGGATACAGTGAATCCTGGGGCTCATCTGCACAAATCGACCCAATCACTGGGTTCATGACTGATCTTCTGGAGCGACATGACCTAATCGATGTCCCCATGATCAAAATTCTCCCCACCTGGAGGAACAGACGCATCGGGGAAGCTGTATTGGCTCGCAGATTGGATAGATTCATTATGAAGGGCACTATGTTGCGACAACTGCACTTATATAAGCAATGGGTGGGATCTGGTGGTATTTCGGACCACTATCCTATCTATCTGGAGCTATCGGGGCCCAACAAAAAGCTAAAAGCTCCCTTCAAATTCAACCATGGATGGTTACAGGACCCCTCTTACATCAAGTTGGTCAAGGACTACTAGACACAGAATCCCATAGATCGGGCGGACTCACTGGCAAAAGGATTCTGCATGAATTTATCCCAGCTAAAGCATATGTCAATCGAATGGGCCAGAGAGAAGAACAAACAGGATAATACTGCCCTCGTGCACATTGAAGCTAAAATCCTCTCCCTCACAGATGAAAGAGGTTTGGGCTTCATTACTGCTGCAGACAAAGAACACCTGGTTGAGCTCGAATCTCAAAAACAAAAAATCCTAAGGGAACGGGAGGAAACCATCAGGCTTAGGAGCAGAGCCACATGGCTAAAAGCCGGGGATGAAAACACTAGGTTTTTTCATAATTATGCAAAGGGCAGGAAGGTTAAAAATACCATATGGAGTCTCCCCACTCCTAATGGAGATGTAGCTGACACCTTCCCAAAGCTCTCACAGATGGGATCCTCCCACTTCAGGAATCTTTATAAACAGCCCCAGGCCACTTCCATTGCTGATATCATCAATATTGCGGGTCATTTTCCCATATTTGTTAATGAGGATGAGGCAGATCATCTCTTTGACCTTGTCTCCCCTGAAGAGCTAGAGAGTACTATCAAATGGTTCAAGAAAGACCGGAGCCCGGGGCCGGATGGGTGGACCATTGAATTCTACATTGCTTTCTACGAGCTTATCAACAATGATTTATTAAGGGTGATTGAGGAATGCCGCGAGACAGGAACTATGTACAATGCCATCAACTCCACCTTCATCGCCTTGATCCCCAAAACATATTCTCCATCCTCCTTTGATGACTACCGTCCCATCTCCCTCTGTAATGTGCTATACAAGATCATTTCTAAAATCATTACTAATCGTATCCGCCCTATTCTTTCACGTCATATCGCTCCTCATCAATTTGCTTTCCTAGAACATCGACAGATCCATGAAGCTATTGGAGCAGCTCAGGAAGCTCTTCATTCTATCTGGACCAAACACCTGAAGGCAATCATCCTCAAGATTGACTTAGCAAAAGCTTTCGATCGCGTCAGTTGGATCTATCTCAAAATGATCCTTATTCATCTCGGTTTCCCCCAAAATTTCATTTCCTGGATTATGGCCTGCATCACCACCCCGACTTTCAGTGTCCTGATAAATGGCTCGGCCTCCCAGTTTTTTCATTCAGAGCGTGGACTGCGACAGGGTTGCCCCCTATCTCCCCTCCTTTTCTTGATTGTCATGGATGCCTTGAGTCGGCTTATCGACTCAGCTAAAATAAATGGGGATTACAATGGCCTCAGGATTACTGATGAATGTTCCCTTACCCATCTTCTCTTTGTGGATGATGTTATGATCTTCCTAGATGGCAGCATCAGAGATTCACGGTCTTTCTCAAACATCATCAATCTTTTCTCATCAGCCACTAGTATGCTTGCAAACCACTCCAAGTCATCTATCATCTTATCCAGAACCTCCATCCATGAATCTCTCCTTGCTCAACAATGCTTTCCATACTCCATCCATCCACTCGATCATGGTCTAAAATACTTGGGTTTTAGAATTAAGCCCGTCAGCTCAAAGATTATTGACTGGATCTGGCTAGTGGCAAAATTGGAGAAGAGACTCAACATATGGAGCCATTGATATCTCTCCAGAGCAGGCAGGCTTGTCTTGATAAAAGCTGTGTTGGAGGTGACCCCGGTATACTGGATGGCATTAGCTTGGATCCCAAGAAGTATTCTGGCTAGACTTCAACAAATCTGCACAGGTACCTTTGGAATGGAAATCAGGAAAAGGGCATTTTTGCTTGGGTTGCTTGGAAGAAGATCGCCACCCCCAAAAATTGGGGAGGATGGGGGCTAAAAGATCTCCCCTCTTTTGCACAAGCACTTGCTGCCAAGATTGGGTGGACTCTTCTTACTGGCAACAACCTATGGACCTACATCTCATACCACAAATACATCTGGCCGCACAATATTCTGGATTGGGTTTGCCTCCCCACCTGGCCAAAAACAGGGATATCCTCTGTTTGGAAGGCTCTCCTAAACTCTCTGCCTCTCATCAGGGATAACCTGGTTTGGAGGGTCAACGATGGATCTCTAGCTCGTATCGACATGGACCCTTGGCCGGGCTGTGGAGGTAGACATATTTTACCAGATAATCTCACACATCATCTTCACTCACAAGCGATAAGAGTTCTGGCAGACATTGCTGATCCTCAAAACTCTTCTATATTTGAACAACGTTGGGAATCAGCTCATGAAATTAACCTGCCACCTGTTTGGCATCAGGATTGGATGGATTATATCATTGCTTTATCGGAATCTCATATAAGGATTAAACAGGGACTGGATGAACTTATGTGGCATCTCTCTGGTAACGGTATATACACCCCTAAGTCGAGATACCTTGCTCTGATATCGCACAAAATCCTGGACGTGATCTCTTTTTGGTGGCAGACTGTTTCGAAACTCACAGCTCCTCCCAGGCAGAAATTTTTTTTTTGGTGCATTCTTAAAGGAGTTGTTCCTACGGGGGATTATCTAATGCACCGTGCAGTATTCAGGCCGACCTGGTGTACATTTTGTAAACAATCATCTGAATCCTGTATCCATCTATTCTTACTCTGTCCAGCCATATCTGCAATCTGGAAAGCCATATCAACATCGATCCTATTCACAGGTAAATGGGAGGGTCACGATATAAATCGTGCATGGGAATCCTGGTTTTATAACCACAAACTTTCAAAACTCCAAAGTTTGCCTGTCATAACAAGCTGGTACATATGGTTAGCCCGAAACCGGATGATTTTTGACGATAAACCGCCCAACTAGCCGCACATTATCTCTCTCATTACTGCTGCATATAATTCGCTGCCTGACCCGCCTCAGCCTAGGAATAGAAATCTGCGCGACCCTCCTCCCATTGACCATAGCACTCCTTGGGCCTTCTTTGATGGCTCGGCACAACAACAAGGATGTGGGAGAGGTTTTCTACTCTTCAAAAATGAACAGCACTTCTACAAAGTCAAGATGGGATTGGGACCTGGCACTAACAATTTTGCTGAGATCATCTCTCTTCGCCATCTCCTGCATTTTGCATTGGGGCACAATTGCTTGCATATACATATTTTTGGCGACTCAAAGATTATCATTAATTGGTTCAATAATATAACAGAATGCCCCACACACACCCTCAAGAATATTTTGGAGAATATTAATATACTGAAGGCTCAATTTATTGACATCTCTTGCCAACACATCTACAGGGAACACAACAACAGCGCTGATCAACTTTCCAAGGAGGCCACGTCACTTCCCAGAGGTGATGGTTGATACAGGAGCAGCGAGGCGCAAATTACTATCAGTACTATCATCGACCATATACTGATGCACACTACCATAGGGCGGTCAGCCCCTGAGATATAGTTACAACTTTTTTATATTTTATGAACTATGTACATAGCTTTTGAACAGATCATACACGATGTCCTACGCGGCAATATGTTTTTATTTACATACATATTACAGATAGTTTTTATAAGGAACATCCTGCGAGATGATTCATTTTTTATTATCTTTTGAACTAGATATAACAGATATACATCTCTCCACATGTCGGAGAAGAACATACTGCATATGCAAAAGCATCTACAACATGTAATTTTTCTACTTTTAATGAAAAATTACGATCTTTCCAGTGGGAAAAAAACATGTTTTGGGGACAACTCTCCACCCAACTGTAAACTCAATTGCACTAAATCTTTCTACAACTGACCATCCTCGAGCCCTCAATCAACTATTACAACCAATGAATCTTTTGTCTCCCAACATTCTTCTTTCGAAAGAATGAATGCCTCTCATCCCCTTTTTCATCCATTAGATAAAACAATTTGTTCCAAAAATAGAAATGGAATGTGCATGCACACAATCATTTGTCATCATGCCAAGTTCTATTTTTTTTTTAACTTAAGTTTTCCTTAACTCAACCTTTTTCTTAATTTAACCTTGGCTTATTTTGGTCATTTTTATTTTTTTGTTAGCTTTATTTATTCTTACTATTTTAATAGTTTATTTTTATAATATTTATTTGGAAACTTTAACTTTATTATTATTTATTTATTTATTCACTATTTTATTATATTTTACTATTATTATTATTATTATTATATTTCTTTATTTATATATATTAATATTTTCACATATTATTGCTTATTATTTCATTTGTTTATTATTATTATTGTTATTAGTATTTATCAATCTATTAATACGGGGCATTATAGACATCATATTATATGTTGACTTCCAAGCTTTCATAAGGAAATTATTAAGGATAACTTCTTGCTCCCCGACATGGAGTTGATCTTACAACAAGTGGCAGGATCTCAAACGATGTTTCTCTTTGATGACCTTTTAGGGTATAATGAAACACGCCTCAAGAGAGCTGACAAATATAAAACCACATGTACTACACATCGAGGCACATTTTTTATGAGCACATTCCTTTTAGTATAATCAATGAGGGTGCCATTTTTCAAACGGCTATGTTGATAGCTTATGATGATCTGACTGATAAAATATTTCAAATCCATCTTTATGACTTAACAATATATCCCTTGAATCGAGAATGATCATTTCAATAACCTTGGGTAGGTTTTTATTTGTTGCAAATTTTTTTGGGATGTCTTTAAATCCTATGAAATCCATTTTTAGTGTACTACAAGAAAACTACTTGCCCATATAATATCAAATTATGGAATCAATGTCGATCCAAAAAGAGTTATCACTATTCACAATCTCCCAATTTCTACCCCTGAAAATGAAATTCAATCATTCATGCACAAGATTAATTCTGTAAGGAGATTCATTTATGATTTTGTTATAATGGTTAAACCCATTCATAATTTGTTGAAACAAAACTAAGTATTTTCATGCACTGATATTATAAAAAAAGATATGAGCTCACAATCTGTACCTTAAGGTGAAGCATGAAGTTTCAAAGAAGAGTAGATGAGAAGCCATGGAAATTAGGGCACTAAGTTTTGAATATTTAAAAGATCAAGATGTGGAATCTTGGATCCTTGGAGTAGATTAGGGCACAAAGTCCTCAATCTACTAAGGCACAAAGATTCATGCGATAAGGATGTGGAATCCCTATTCTCTGAAAGAAAAATACCACCCATGGGTAGCTCAAGGAAGAGTGACTTTCTAAAAATAGAAAGTCATGTATAACATTTCAAGTATGACATTCGAAAAATAGTAAATCATCTTGCATCAATTGGTAATCAAGTATAGTCGAAGGAAAATCAATTAACTTATCACTAATCAATCCTAATAGTTCAATCTTGAGTTAATCATCAATATTATTATTATCTTTTATGAGACTATGATATTATTATTAAAAGGAAATACAAGTCACCCACCTCAATCGCTTAACACCTCTCTCCTTGACGACTCTCATGGCTCTACATAACTCTCTCTCTTAATGATACATTACACTCTCTCTTACACACTCATCAAAGGCATGGCATATTCCTCTTACACTCATTAAAAACATGTCATAAAAGACTCCTCTTATGCTCTCTTTAATGCACGTGTTACACTCTCCTTAACTAAGGCATGCATACCCCTTGTTAATGGCATGAGTTACACTCCTATGAATGGAATATGTTACTTTTTCTCAAGGCATGCATATTACTTCTCATTTATGACAATAATTTATTTCTCCTCCTATATATGTCTCTCATGTCTTCTTACTTGGGGGAGAAAGAGGTGCATTGTGATACCAAGAGTTGGAGAGATTTGAAGAATATGATGAGAGGGAGAGACTTGGAGAGTAGCCAAATGCAATCTAAATTACTAAGTAGCTCTACCCAATGGAGTTTAACATGAGGGGTATTGAGAGGAAGTGAAACTTATCTTCTTCAACTTTCCTTGTATATCTCATCTCTCTATTGCTATATTTTAGTACTACTTGTGAGCTCTTATAGCTCGGGGGTTCTAGGGGAAAGAGTTTGCCCTAGATATGGTTGGGTGGAAAACCAGATGGTTCAAATGAGTTGGTTAAGGAATCAAAGATGGATCATATTCTCAACGATTGGAGTTGAATATATTATCACGTATAGTTTTAATTATTCTAAAATTGTAGTATAGCATTAGCATAAAAGAAAAAGTAGAAAATTAAATTGTTGTAAGCATCTAATTTTGGTTAAGCTTATGCTATTTGGAATCTTATTGACTAGTCGAAAATTAAGACTAAGAGCAATCTATACATATAGATGTTTAGATTTCAAGATTGGAGTTATTATTGGTGTAGTTTATGGTACCAACCTTGGTAGTGTAGCATTTGAGAGAGGAAAACCAAATATTGCTGAAGGCAATTGCAATAAAGAATTTCCAAAGGACTTGGGTAAGAGTTTCATGAGTTATGGTTTTGTTTCATTTTAATTGAAATAGGTAATTAGAGGCATGCCTTCGATAGGGTTTCAAGATATGTTGCCAAGTGTTTGGAAAAATACCTAATGGACAATGTTATTATTATTATTTTTAATTATTATGCATGAATAAGTGTTAACTTGCAGCCTACCATAGAATTAGGAAATGGATGCATACCCAAAATATACCTGGAGGATTCACTAGATCAACCCTTAAAAAAAGTGCACAAAATGATGGCAGACAAGAGTTTCAAAGAAAATAATTGAGGTAATTTTCAGTCATTATGTGCTTGCAATCCTTGCAAATGTAGATGACAAGTAAGGATGCATAATGCATTAAAAGAAACATCACTGGTTAAATCTTATTTTGGAGTGTTTCTCTATATGCATTACAATAGCTCAGAATGCTTGCTATGTGTTTTTAGGAATGATTGAATGAAAATAATGCTTGATGAATCTCAAACCCTTCAATTCACTTATAATAGATGAGATGGTCTAGAAAAACATTTAGACAATGCATAAGTAATTATAGCTTAATTCTATGTTGTCATTTTATGGATGGTTATATATTAAAGTTTACATGCTATCTGTTTGACAAAAATTGTAAATGAAAGTCCAAAAGTCAGAATATTTGCTAGTTTAAAAAAAATGCATCCATGGGTGGTTTCATAATGATTCAGGACAACATTAGGGGGTATCTATTCCATATGAACATGTAACCCCTGATTTGATTCCAAACAAATATTTTTAGAACTTGAATCATAAATTTGGGCAATTTTGCAGATTACATATGGCAAGCATGTGCGCATGTTGTCGAGTTTTTGGTGAAAAAATAAGATGATTTAGTACATATTTTAATATTCCGACGTTTGAAGAATCAACTTATAAATTTTATGAGTTAAATAGGTTGAGGAAGAATCTTAGATTCATGTTAAAATTGCCCTAAGAGATTATGGCTCCCAAGTGTTTTACAAAATACCTCAATGGTTATAGATTATATGCTTACAAAGTGTTTAACAAAATGCCTCAATGGTTGTAGATTACATTCTTGCAAAATGTTTGTCAAAATACCTCATTGGTTGTAGATTGCATGTTTGCAAAGTGTTTGTCAAAAGGCCTCAATGGCTGTAACCTTTGTGCATATAAATTATTAGAGTAAATGTCTTACTTACTGTAGCTTTTATGTGCTATAAATTTAGGAAGAGATTATTTGATGGATGTAGCTCCTACGTTTGCAAGTTTTTGTATGAATGTGAAAATGAATTTAATAAGTTGCTAACACATGAATAGCGAATAAGACAGTTGTTATTTTTATTATCTAAAGCTATCATAAAAAAAAGCGGGTTGTTATTGGAAACAATTTTATAGTAACCAATTTTATAGGATTTAATTACTTGTGCAAGTGAGCATAATAAGTTGTTCGAGTTGCATGTATTCATGGGTGCAGTCTTATGTTTCAATGACTATAGCAAAAAACTTTTTGTGCCCAATTTTGGTTACTTGACACTTTTTGAAGAATAATATGCTTATGAATTTGTAACAATAGCTGCTCTTGTTGAAACATTTATTATACAAGTCTCATGATTGAAGCAGTGCCATTTTGCAAATAATTGTTTGCCTTAGTAATTGGGATTGAAAATTTTTAGTTGATGAATTTAGAAATGTGGTTGGATCAATATCTTTTGTCATTCCATTTTTCCATTTCATAAAGATATCGTATTTATTAGATTTTCTGATGAAGAGAGGTATATTCCTCATTTAGTTACCTTGTTACATATAGGTTAATGCTCATACCCTTATATGTGATTTTTGTAATAGAAGCATAATATTTTAGGTTATGGTGGCATACATTGTGGTTATGATATCAAGAGTCAATAAGTGGAGCTTATTTAGCATAATCTAGGAAATCAAATAGGTTGATCTAGCTTAATACTTGCACATGGCATTATAGCAGAATTTATTTGCAGTATTACTTAGAGCTCATGTATAAGTATGTAATGAGCACATCCTATCATCTTTTAAACTCGAGGAGAAATTTGTTTTGAAATTTGTTTTAAGGGAAAGTTATCCATGACTCCTTATGTTGAAATCGACAAAGGAACATGATTACATATGATAACTAAGTCATATTATGAAAAAATTAAAAAAAACGAGTATTAATGTTCAATGTGACCTTCACTTCTCTATATTATTGATGGTTGGTAAGGTGGGACCTTACATCTTTGTAATTCTTTTTTAGATAGATAACCACATAATGGACAAACTTAAAGTTTATCAATAATTATTTGTTTAAGGGCTGTTTTATTTGCTACTATTTATAACTTGTTTCATTGTTGCAATTGATTATATATCGAGTAATTTTGGCAACAACCTTAGCATTTTCTTCATTTGTAGTGACTGTGGTTCATCCTTTGATCAATATTGACTTACTAAGCTTCTCAATTTGCCTTAGTACCACATCCACTCAAATTTGGAAATGGCCCTAATTAAACCACCATATAGTTCCCTGAAATGTTATATCTTTATGGCAATATTGTAAGAAACTAAGATAGGTGTCTTTAGATTCTACTTTCATATTGCTTTAGGAACCCTTGTACCTTATGTACAATCCATTTTTACTAAAGAGAAAGAAAGCGATTGCCAAGTAGTAGCACTTCTATAATCCACCAATATTAACACCTTGTAAAAAGTTCTACACTAAAATGCTATATTTTGTGATAACAAATCACTAGAATGCTATATTTTGTAATAACAAATAAATTATTTTTTAACACTTACACCACCTATTTCAATGAAGTTCTACATGCTATATTTTGTGATAACAAATAAATTATTTATTAACACTTACACCACCTATTTCAATAAAGATCATCCAATAAAACTCATGATATAAGAAGTAACCAACTAAAAAAATATAAAAATATAAACCTTGCTGCATTAAACTTGTAGCACTGAAGGAGTCGAACCAACCTAGCAAACTCTTTTTTTACTTTGCTTGAATTAAGCTATTAAACAAAATCATCAACCAACAAAAAAAGGACCAAATCCAACCTAAATGAATGAATTAAATTTTAATCTATAAAACCACTAAATAAAAAATAACACTAAAACCCCTTACATTAAACACACCTATACATGCTGTACAATTCGAACTATCAAGTGACGATATACTTTAATTTTATCTATTATAATATTTTATTTTAACCTAACATAAAATGGAAAATCAAACCTAATCTTTATTTAAACCTTCAATTCGCGGTTAAGAGACCCGGATATACGCTTTGCCCTATTTTCTCGTTACGGGGGAATACGTCCAAAATAACATAAAGAGATTACACGACCTTCTTACAATCCTAGATTCAATTCTGGGAGCCTGAATGATCTCGTACCCCGCCCGCGATCAAATCATTCGAACCAGAGAGGAAATCAAAGCGATGGGTGTTGTCAAAGGCTCACGCTCAAAACCTGCTCCTCAAAACACAAGAAATGCCGAAGTCGATGCCAATGCTCTGAAGGACGAAGTGGCATCCTTCGCTTCTTCGCTAGGCCTCGCAGGGATTTCTGATGCTCAGAATGTCGGCTTTAATGACACCGATTTTCATAAAAAGGGGTCCATTAAACCGTCAAAACCAGCTAAAAATCTCGCCTCAAAACAATCTGCTAAGCCCTCGGAACTTAAAAGGGCAAAGAATGATCCGAAACCTGGTAAGATTAAAATCTTCAAGAGTAAACGAAGTCATGGAGTGGAAGGTAAAGGTCCTTTGAAAGGTCACGGTCCTTTACATGCAGCTAAGAATGACACAGTCGGCCAAAATAACGGCATCGCCAAATCCACGGAACTTAAAACGGTAAAGAATGACTCGAAACCTGGTAAGCTTAAAGCCTTCAAGGGTAAACGAAGTCACGGAGAGGAAGGCAAAGGTCCTTTGAAAGGTCACGGTCCTTTACATGTGGCCGAAAATGACACAGTCGGCCAAAATATTGACACCGACAAAAAGCTCCCGAAATTGTCATTGATGAAGCCGAACTCATTGTCGAGCCCATGGTATGCGAGCGCAGCTAGCGTCGAAGCAAAATTTGTTTCCACAGGCGCCAATTTGTCTGCTAATTTAACCAAGCCGGCAGGGGAAGCTTTGTTGCAGACGAAACGCCAGCTGGCTCAGCGGCTGATGGATCAGTACGTCTTGGAGTACGAGAATTCAAAAGGAAAGAGTGCGGATATGCGCATGGTGTCCATGGCGCAGAAGTCGGGGACAACGGCCGATAGAGTGGCGGCCATTACAGTTCTTGTGCAGGATAATCCTCTTGCCAACTTAAAGGCTCTTGACACCATTCTAGGTTTGTTCTCGTTAAGGTTTTCTGCTATTTATTCACTGTTAGAGCGTGCTGCTTAAAAATAAACTGTAAAGTTGAAAACCTTTCTTAATGATGCTCAAAGATTATTTTTTTCGAAATATTGGTTTCTTATGGACTTTACATTCCAAACCCCAAGTATCGAACATGTCATTCGATATTGGACCCAACCTTAGCGAACATTTGAGACCATCCTTTTTCTTTTGGAAGTTATTTTGAGAAACTTGCTCGAGGTCTGGCTCCCCACTCTCATAGCACAGACTTCTTTTGGCTCGAGTGCCGAGTCTTAGAGGTAACTGTTCTGCCAAACTCACCAATCCTCATCCTCTTTGAAACAATACAATTCTGTCAGTGTTACTAGATTCTTCTGAGACTGAGGAAGACCCACTCGGATTCTCAGCTTGGCTCCGTTTTTTGAGTAAACCAAGCCAATAGTCTTAGCTCTGTCAGTAAACCAAGCCAAGTCAGCTCTTCAGACTCTGTCTTAACCCTGCCTGACTTTGTTTTTTTGAGTAAACCAAGCCAAGTCAGCTCTTCCGAGCATGCCTTGGACCTGCAAGTCAAATACGAATCTCTTGAGTCTTTTGAGTCAGTTTTACTAGCATGTGTATAATAGACAAGAAAAAACACTCATTTTGCTTTTCTCAACCCAATTTTAGAGCATACAACTAACAGACCTGACAGAGTAGAATCCATGCCGTTTTGAGATAGTATATGGTGTTGTCTATGTAATTCAAGACTAGTTAATATTGAAAATCTGCATTGTATGGACAGTCTAGACTATGTTACAAGAAATGAGAGACGGGAAACAGAATGAGAAGCGGGAATGGTACAAGAAAGAAACTCTGGAGGTTTGTCATACGAGAAATGAGGAGAGATAAAGATAAGATAATTTTATTAATGTCCGACAAATGACCACAAAAGTAGGTCAATGGGACTGAAGAGTACAACTAGTATGAAAATAATGTGGGAGTGCAAGTGCAACTCCTAGAAATGCTGAAAATAATATAGAAACCTACACAAGTATAACATCAGAATATATGTATAAAAATGTGACAGTTATGGTGATATAAAATACCTAAAGAATTTGTCCAAGACTTGAAAGAACATCAAAAAACTGTAAAGAGAAAGAGAGAGAGAGAGAGAGAGAGAGAGAGAGAGAGAGATATCGGACAATGAGGTTGATGATGTCAAGTCACCTGAGTTTGATGGCTTAGAGTGAGGGGGCAAACTGGGCATTGACTTGTTGTCGGAGTCCTTTGGAACCATGGCGGAGTATGATTGAATGATCTCAGGGGGTTACGAGGTCGAAAGAAGGAAACTTCAAATGGATCTTTGTTTGCTCCATTGGTACTGGGAGGAAGTTTGATGGACAAGAGGTGCATTGTGCTCTACTTTGGAGTTGGTCTCTCTAAGAGTCTGAGAATGTGTGGCTTGAGGTATGGTATGACAACTCAAAACTAGTCCCGATAATATTGGTTGGTCTCCTTGTGATGTCCTCAACAAATTGGGGACCAATGGACTTAGTAGCCTATTTGTCCTTGTAGGCTACAATCCTTCAAAAAGGGGATAAAACCCCAAAACCCCCATTGTGGGCGAGTTTTGGGTAAGTTGGGTGAAAAAACCCAAATATAGGGCTTTGAGTAAGACACACTCAACCACATAAGAAAGTGAAGCCCCTCAAGGAAGTCTATAAATAAAGGAGACTTGGATTCATTTTGGAGCATCAAGTGTGGATCATTTCATTTTGTTTTGAGCATTAGTCTTGAGGGTTTTAAGACCCCATCCTCTCTTGTCAATTTTGGTGGTGAAAGATTCCACCCTAGTTGACATCTTCTTCTTCTTCCCTCAGTTCTTTGTTGTGGCACAGGAATCAATTGAAGAAAAAAACCCCGCAAGGATTGTTTTCTGTTATTTGGGCATAAGGTTTTGTTGAAAACAATGAATCTGTTGGATTGCAAATTCTGGATTGGGCACAGGCGACAAAGTTTCTTTGCATATCTTATCTGGTCACATGGGTTCTGTTAGCAAAAGGAGCGAAGTTCTATGTCATTATTGAGAGAACAACAAGAGTTCAGACCTTTATCTGGAATACGTCACAAGGAGTCAACAAGGGTTTTAATGATACACAAACTATTATGAAGATTGTGATCTTGCCTAGCAAAGTCTATTTTAGCACTAGGACCATTTGAGGAGCAACGAACTAGTGATCTTCGAACCTGAACAAGCGAAGTCTATCTTTTCTCTTAGCACTAGGGCCATCTAAGGAACAACGGACTGTTGATCTTCGGACTTGGACAACGAATCCATTTTCCTTTAGCATCAAGGCCGTTTGAGGAATAATGACATTCCTGCCGAGTCCGTGAATGACATCAATGGAGAGCATATCAAGGAAAGCCCAGGAAGATCTTTCATCATACGATGATCAATTCGTGAACTTGTAACGAGATCATAGGGTTTTGAGAAATCCATACATTACACATGTTCTGATTTTGAAAAGCAAAGAGGGAAGGAAGAGGGTAGCCAAATCTAAAGTAGTTAGGGTTCAAAATTACATGCAAGATCGATTTTTTTTGGTACAACTGGATCGGTGTGGATTTGCTATTGTTCTGAAGTTGTTTTGGAACTGTGGGATATACCGTTGAATTCAATTCATAACAAAATTATAATTGCTCATTGAATTATTTACTGTTGAATTGAGAATTTGGTGTCGATTAACTACTGTGGATGACTGACATGTGGGATAATATGTGGCTGCCACGTGGCAGCCTTGTTTTCTTTAAAAATGCTATGATCCAAAGCGTAATGGCCGGGAAAGAGGTTCAAACCTGCGACCTATTAGGAACAAACACAATGCATGTTGGCAGTGATATTAATATTACCCATTTCATACCATATTGTTGAAAGGAAATTAATTGAGTCCTTACTGAACTAGCAAAAGAGTAATTATTAAACAACCTGGTCCATCAAGACAAACTCTAGGACAAAAAATAGCCCTAGTACCTTACACTCCTAGATAGGTGTTCATTTTTCAAGTGTAATAGATACAAGCACAATATTTCTAAAAAACTAATAATTACTTATAATGATGTTGATCTTCTTTTAATTTTCCTATATATCATTAAGTAATTATACTTAAAAAATTCAACCATATAAAAGCAGTAGAACAATAGAGATCACAATGCACAAAGAGAGCACAATATTTACCCTGGGAAAACCCACTAATGGGAAAAACACAACAACCTTTTCCATAGAGAAATTCGTTTGTTCAACAAGAGACACACCTAAACCTCTAGTCAACAACTAGGTCAAACTAACCTTTAACAAATCTATGGTCAAACCCTCCAACTCAAGCCTTCCAATATGATCTGACAACTTGCCTTCTTGTTCTTCCCTAGGCCAAATTTTGGCTTCCTAGAAACTACTAGAAACCCAGAGTTTCGACCCGCTGCAACTGCCCATAAATTTTGGCCCTTGCGACTGCAACTACTAGAAAATAGTGTGAATTGGAGAGAGAGAATCCTTCCACATGTGCAATCTAGATAGAGAGAGAAATATATGAATTCCGTCCTTGTCCTTCTTGTCCTTCAGTTGGATGCCCAAAAGATTCTTGATGAGAGAGATTGAATCGCTGCCTTGAGGAAGAGGTAGAATGTCTATATATAGTGATTTGCTAGGTTGAATGGGCGTGTCCTCTGCCTGGGCCAACTTGACTTGGAGGGAGGCCGACTTGACTAAATTTGGAGCTAAAAATTCAAATTTTCTTCTTTTAAAAAATTGAAATGGACATGCCTCAATATATATATATATATATTCTATATATATATTTACTCTAGCATGAATAACAACATGCTTTACAATAATCAATATAAATACATCAAGGGCCAAAATATACATTATGAAGACCGACCATAGTTACAAAATTCAACACTCCCTCTTAACTAGGGAGGTATTCATAATAATTGTCATAGGTGTTCTCAGTTAGACAAATTTCTCTACGGAAAGGTGTTGAGGTTGGCAACTAGGGCCAAGTTCTACTTTGTAAAGTTCCTTTGGGGAAGATAATTGTGGCATTGCATTCCTCTTTTTGAGAGGACCAAAATCGACCTAAAGATCACCGAATTTGGATAAGGAAAAATATTCATTTATTTAAAATAAATTTTATAAGACGTGATCTTAAGGCGGGAAAATTGAAAATTTGAAATTCAAATTTGCCTCCTAGTGTCAAGGTCGGCTTCACCTCCATAAGGACAAATTGTTATATATATATATATATATATATAATATATATATATATATATATATATATATATATATATATATATAGGTGTCCTCCATCCTCATTAGACACATTGTATGGACATGACTCAATATATATATATAATATATTATATATAATATATTTTTTTTTTGACTCTAGCATGAATAACATGCTTTATAATAATCAATATAAATACACCAAGGGCCAAAATATACATTATGAAGACCAACCATAGTTACAAAATTCAACACTCCCTCTTAACTAGGGAGGTATTCATAATGATTGTCATAGGTCTTATCAAGTTGACAAATTTCTCTATGGAAAGGTATTAAAATTGGCAACTAGGGCCAAATTAATGATTGTCATAGGTCTTCTCAAGTTGACAAATTTCTCTATGGAAAGGTGTTAAAATTGGCAACTAGGGCCAAATTCCACTTTGTACAGTTCCTTTGGGGAAGATAATTGTGGCATTGAATTCGTCTTTTCGAGAGGACCAAAAACGACCTAAAGATCACCAGATTTGGATAAGGAAAAATATTCATCTATTTAAAATAAATTCTACAGGACATGATCTTATTAAGGCGGGAAAATTGAAAATTTTGAATTCAAATTTGCCTCTTACTGTCAAGGTCCGACTTTCACCTCCATAAGGACAAATTGTTATCTATATATATATATATATGTATAGATATAGGTGTCCTCCAAATTGTTATATATATATAGGTGTCCTCCATCCTCATTAGAGACATTGTATGGGCATCAAACTCAAAAGTATCATCTTTTGTGGCAACTGCAACACAAGGAGGTCAGGGCCAAGGTAGCTAGGGGTTGTTTGGAGGTCTGTTTGTGGGCCTTGATGGGTTCAAACTGCAGTAGGTGTAGGCTGAGGCATATTGGTGGATGGATGGTTTGAGTAGTTTTCTCCCTGTTTGGATAGGCCACAAGCCTTGAAGTAATTAGAGGAGGATCGCAGGCCTATTTTGGGCTAGTTAGAGGAGCCGTTAGGCCTTATTCCCGCAACAAATCAAGTTATAGGCAATCATGATAGGCAACATGAAGAAGGGTGCTAGCAATAGTGATTGGAAACCCTGTTGAAGGAAACTGAATGGGCTAAGGTGGACTATAATAAAGACCTAACCAAGTTCTAGATCTTCTGCTGTTACATTATCACATTGACCAAGCTTAACTACCTAGTATATATCTGTTTTGGGTCCATTATAATTAGTTATGAAGGCCGCTCTAATTGTACTAGGACCGAACTCTATTTGGAGACTTCCTTGTAGCTGCTTTGTTTTCTATTGATCTCTAGTTAGGGAAGAATCGGATTGCTATTGTTTGGAGACAGGATGGAAGTCTTGCCTAGGCTACCTCTTTGTCATTGATTGTATTTTTCTCCCTCTCTTTCTCTACTGAACATTTGATATTAAGAATAAGAATATTTGATCAAGTGTTTTCCCCATCTTAGGGATTTTCCCTAGCTTGAGCCAATCCCGGTGTTCTCTTGTCTTGGCTTGTCTTTTGCATATGTTATTGTTAAAATTGGCAACTAGGGCCAAACTCCATGTGGGTCATCTTATTAATGGAAGCTGATATTTTTCTTGGATCCCTCTCATCGAGATGTGTAGGATTGATCTAAAGATCATCTGATTCCGATAAGTATCAATGGAGATATGAATTTATTTGTGTTATGGGACAATTCGTCAAGGTCGGCCAACAACCAAATAAACCCCACTTGTGCTCAACGTTTTAGTATAAATAGAGGTGGCCTTCAAGTCATTTCAACACACTTGGGATCTTTTCCTCTCTACTTGTCTTTGGGTTTTAGTAGGAGGAGAGATCCTAAGGGATAACGCTGCCCTAATCTAGAGGGCAGAAGCCAGAACTGCCGGGAACAGTCGAAACTATCGGGAATAGCAAGAACTGTCAGAACTGCTGGAAATTGTTGGAACTGCCGGAAAAGCCGGAACTGCTGGGAAAAGCCAGAATTGCGGGAACTGTCGGGAACTGCCGGAATTGCCGGGAAAAGCCGGAACTGCCGAAATTGCCGGAACTGCGGGAATTGCCGAGGATAGCTGGAATTGCCAGAAATTGCCAGAACTGTCGGGAACTGTTGGAACTATCGGGAATAGTCGGAATTGCCGAAATTGTCGGAACTGCCGGGAATTGCCGGAACAGGTAGGAAAGCTGGAGGGCAGAAGTCGGAACTGCCGGGAATTGCTGGAACAGGTAGGAAAGCTGGAGGGCAGAAGCCGGAACTGCTGGGAACAACCGGAATTGCCGGAACTGCCGGGAACAGCCGGAAGTATTGGCACTGCTGGGAACTGCTGGAACAACCAGAGCATTTGTCTCCGAAGAAGAGCAGCATGCAAGGGACAACTAACTAACATTGGGGAAGTTGTATGGTACTTAGTAGCAAATACACTAAGCATGCAATGTTACATCTAGCATGCAAGGGACAACTAGCATGCAACAACAAGCATGCAAAGGACAACAAGCATGCTAGGGACAACAAGCAAGCAAGATGCAGCCAACACATAGGTTAGTATGGCAACATGGTGCATCAGTGGCACATAATGCAATACAGTGATGGGTATAGTCATAATTAATGAAGCGTGATGAGATGCAACATAGTGATGATGGGTGCAACATGGTGCAACGCGGCGAGGTGCAACATGATGACGAAATTCAGCACAATGATAGGTGAAGGAGTCACCTTAGAGAATCAATTGAAGCAACATGTCTTCAACTGATCTCATATATCATCTTCTTAGAGATGATCAATGCTCTTATATAGATAAGTCAAAGTGTTGACTTCTGTTGTAAATGTACTATCTCTCTCTCTCTCTGCTGAACTATTGAAGAACATATAAGAAGAATTGATGAAGTGTTTCCCCACGTTGCGGTTTGTCCCTGGCTAGCGCCACATCTTGTGTCCTCTTGTTTTGGCTT
>APFE031507465.1:66205-78559 GCA_000404065.3 Pinus taeda
CTGAGAAGAGATGTGCGGCTACATGCCTCTGAACTGTTCCGAACTGTGTTACAATGAGGCTCGAAGGCCTATTTATTGTTGAGAAACAATGGAAAACCCTTCACATTCCAAAACCGACCCTTAGAAGATGAAACGCCAAATTGTGGGCCCTGTTTTGGGTAAATTGGTACATCAATTTCCCGGGGTCGTAACTTTGGCATACGATCTCTGTTTGATGCGTATGATAGCTCGTTAAAAAGATCTATCCGAGAACTACCATTGTTGGAACGGGAAACACCGGTCCATGTTCCATGGACTGGTGTTGCCCCTGGATTCCCCAAAAAACGTCGTTTAGGGCCTCAAAACTGCTCCGGAAGTTCAGGACCCGAAAAAAGTGCTAAAAATAGTAAATTGTGCTACAATTACGGAAACTGAAAAACTGAAAGAGACAGTTGCGGGGGTCCAAATGGGATAGGTGGGTGGCCACCAACATCCACCTGGATCATTATACCTCTTTATTTTTGTCAAGCTTGAGGAGGATAACATATGCTTGTTTTATAATTTTCCCTTTGGGCAAACCTGTCGCTATATTTTAGCAAGCCTAGTGACAGTGAAACTCGCTCTTGTCTATAATGGAAAAGTTTGTCACTCTCATTTTAGTGAGTTTAATGACAAATATAACTCGGTCCTTTTCAATTTTAGAGAGTCTAAAAAGAGATGGAAAGGAAACTCCAGTAATCCTTTTTAGTAGTATAATCCCTTAATTCCGAAAAAGTATAAAATGATATGAAAGGGATGAATTTTCCGATCACTTTAACGAGCTGAAAAAGACAAGTGCTTGATCTTTTTGTGTAATGATCCCTCAAGTCCAAAAAGATTAAAATCTAGAGGAGGGATGACACTTCCAATGACTTTAACGAGCTGGAGAGGCCAATTGCTCGGCAATAGTTTTATATTTTACGAGTCTAAAAAGATCTTAAAAGAGACTCATCTTTGAGGAATGAGTGATATTTTCAGGTAGCAGCTAGTTCCAGGTAAGGTTTGGAACTTTTCAACCACGACAGTGTAAAGAAAGTGGCTAATAGAATCACTCTTCATAGTTGTTCCTCAAAAGGGTAAACAATCAAGTGGAGGCGGATGATCGGCTAAAAAGTGGAGGTGATGGTAAGAACAAAACTAAGGCTCAAAAGCTGATAGTAATGCGGTCACAAAGGTTATTAACCAAAAGTGGGTTTATTTTTTAGTGAGCTTAAACTCTGGGGGAACATATGCTCATAACTAGGTTTATTTTTTAACGAGCTTGAACTTTGTGGAAACATTGCTCGTGGCTAGGTTTATTTTTTAATGAGCTTGAACTTTCCAGAAATATTTCTCATGGCTAGGTTTATTTTTTAGCGAGCTTGAACTTTGCGGAAACATTTCTCGTCATAAGTTCGCATGCCCCCAACATAATGACACAAATCGAGGTGCATGCCCCCCAAACTTCATTGCATTCAACGTGGTGGTTGGAATGAAGGTTCAAGAGATACCAATTTCGCTCGGAATCCACTGTATTTATAGTATTTGATCGAAAATCAAAAGCTGATGGATGATTAAGGTCACTAGAATAATCTTCGTGGTAATTCGAAAGATGGGAACGATGGTGGTAATCTTCCCATGGTGCCTCTCCTATCATCATTGACTAAATGATTCCTTTGTCTGTAGAATATACATGCGACCAAGGATCTGAAGAGGTGCCATATTCCTTAGACCTATTTATCCAAACATTTAATGAGCGTTGATTTGGGTTTGTCGCCCAAGCCAAGAAAATTGATTGCTACAATATTTATATTGGGCTTGGAGGCAATACCTGGCTATGATCCATGCTAACATCATGTCCAGAAATCTTTTGGACCTTTGTAGATATAGAAGATATCATGCTGCAGGTTTCCACGGTGGCCACTTCCGCCAGATTACTCGGAGGCTGTAGGGAAAAAGTACCCATTAAGGTACGGTCTTTTAGGAGGCGTACTCCGATATTTTGAAGCGATTGACCGCTTCCATGGATCATTGGAATGCTTCCCGTAACTTGTGAACTATTGGGGAGGAAGGTTTGTTGATTAACGATTGTAATTCCTCCTTGAAAAGGAAATGCAATCTTTCTAAAGATTGTTGACACAACTACAACCATAGCATAAATCTAGGGCCTTCCCAGTAGGATATTGTAATCGAGGTTTCCATCAATAACTTCGATGTCAATTTCTATTGTCTTGCCCCCTAGTTCAACTTGCAAGTTACTTAAGATCCCGTACGAGGTGTATGTCTATCCATTGAATACTTTTAATGTCATTGACGATCGCGACAAGGGTGGTGAGCATAAAGTTTTCCAACAACTCATTGACATAATGCATGTAGATGCCCCCTCATAAATAATTGTTCGATGAACAGTTTTGCTGAGGGTTTTCACTTGGATGAGGAAAGCGAGTTGAGCTGGTAACTGGGGTTCATATCCTTTATGATTAAAGGCCACAAGATTGGAATCCACTGGGTCAATCCCACCTATTTCTGATAATAGAGCCTGCTTTTGGGAGGGACAATTTTGCAGTAGTTCAAGTGTCGACATAGCGGATGGCAATTGGGCCAGATCCTCCACTATCTTATAAGTCTGTGTTGTTCTAGCATGAGGATTAAACATCGATTTGTGTACTACTCCTTTTGGTGGCTTTATCGTTAGCTCAGGAATGATGGGTGGCACAACTTATCCCTTTCTTCTTGCCCCCTGGTTGCTTCAGTTCTTTGCCTTTTTCGGCTGACACAACATTAACCTTCGAGGCAGGAAGTTCGTCATTTGCCTTTTTATTGGAAACTGCAAGGGCTTTACTAGCTGGGGCCTTCGCGGTTTGCGTACTTGAGCTGCCAATCACACCATCGCCGGCATGAGAGTCCTTGTTCGATTTAGGGGGAGGAGGCATGGAAACTCGGGCCTAGGAGCATTAAGAATTTTGTCATAGAGCGTGCCAGACTAAGTATAGATCAGGTCTAGATATTGTGCATGAGCAATGACTTGCTCTTCAATGAAAACTCCTCCCTTGGCCACATCTTCTGTAATAGAAGGTAACAATGACTTCATAAACCATTAAGCTAATAGCTGATCAAAAACATATGTCTTTACCATTCTACACTGACATCGCCACTCATGAATATGATTAGATATGTGAGTGGCTCTCATCTGCTTATATTGGTAATAAGCTCCATTCCCATTTCGTACCTTATGGGTAACTGAAAATGGGTTAAAAAGGTGGTGGCAAGGGTGTTGAAGTTATCGAATGAAGCTCTAGGCAATTTGATCTACCATTTAGCTGCCAGACTAGTCAACGTTCTCTGAAAAAGTCGAAGCCTAATCAAATCATCATTGAGAGTGTTGGATGAACACCATAGATGAAAGGTCATCACATAATTCGATGGATCTTCACTTGGATTTCCATTAAATTTGGGAATATCTGACAGAAGTTTATGAGGAATCACTGGCCACCAAGGCGCGTAAGCAATTGGATCATTTGTTAGCCAATTCAGATCTGGTAATTCTAAAGTTGCTACGAAGGGCGATTTCTGATTCAGGTTTGGTGAAGCATACCCAGGATAAGATGGGATCGCCTGAGCCATGGGTCTTTGCATACCAGCATAATGTATTTGATGTTGATAACTTTGATAAGGTTGATGGGTGTAACCATTATAATATGGTTTTTGGTAACTGTTTTGAATATACGGCTACCCATTACCTGCAAAGCTTTGTTGCTCAGGTCCTCAGTAAGCTTGCTAGAATTTTGGTTGTTGATATTGCACCAGCCATGGTTGTGAGACCATTTTTTGTTGCCCAGTACTAGATGTTTGACCTGGATGAGGGGTTATAGTACCCATTTGAGCCTGATTTTCTTCGGTTAAGGATCCACTATCGATGATTGTTATTGAGTTGCGAAGACAAGAGGCTCTTGTATTATGACCTGAGAGACTGGAGGTTGACATACAATGGGCAGTGCTTGTACTTGCAACACCATCACAATAGCCGGTGTAGCGGGAATATTCGACATAGGTTGATTTGGTTGTATAGAATATATAACTCTTGGTTGTTGAGGCAGTATTGGTACCTAACCACTGGATGTGATTCCAGCCTGACCCAAATTCTATTGTGAACTCTCATATGGTTGTTCTCCTGGAGGGAACAATGAAAAGACATATTTCCCCCCATATGGTGGCAATCCAGTGTTCAAAGGGAAAATTGGCCTTTGGAGACTAGACTGCCCAAATTGATACCATTGCGAAGGATCAATTTGCTGAGACTGAACATAAGAGATTCCATATAAGGTTTCAGATGAACAAATAGGAACATACCATATTGTCGAAACTGTCCCTGAGTGGACTCCATCTAGTGGTTGAGAACTAGTTGGGATAGATGGTATACCAACAAGCATTGTTGGAGTAGCAGTAGGAGGTTCTGCTGCTGCTATGTCAGATGACACAGTCCTAGATGTCGATGGTTGTTCAGACATATCGAGTCTATCCAAAATACTTCTTAGTGATTCTACAGGGACTTGCGATGAAGGATGACTAACTTCTGTAGTAGAAGGATATAGGTGGATCCTAGTTCCAAAATGCAATGGGGTACTAGATGGAAGATCCTCCACAATATCTTCTATAACAATCAATCCAGGTGGAAGAGGTAGACCATCAGGTTTGTAAAATATTTTTGGTGCTGAAGAAGGTACAGACTCTGTAGCGACATATGTTGGAGGGGTGACACCTTCTGAATCAGCCCTAAATGGAGTTGGTTAAGGGATAGAAGTGTTTACCATTACACTAGGATAAGTTCTAATGTCCTCTTGTAACTACGAAACTTCTTCTGTAGAGGCAGGGATACCAGAAATAGTTGGAGTAACTCGAGTCTCTGAGGATGTTGAAACACAAGTTTCAAATAAACTAGGATACTTTGACCCAATTAAACAAGATCGCTTGGCTTAGAATGGTTTCATTTCCAAAGTCAAAGATGGATGACTTGTTAGTCTCCGTGAACGATGAGGTTTTGATTTAATTTCTTCCACAATTGTGGATTACTTGATCAACTCAAAATAAAAAGGGAAAAATGTGATTCCGAAATAAATTAATTTTACGATGCTTTGACACAACTTGCTTTTTCAATTTTTAAAATTCGAGAAAAATCGAAAGATGACTCTAGTCGCCTTCAATTTTTAATGAGCCTGAAGTGACAAGTGCTCAGATGGACCTTTTCTTTTAAGGAATCTGAAAAGGAATGAAAGTGACTACTCTGGAAATCTAGACGGGGGGATTACCAAACCAATCGCAAAACTACAGAATACTTGTTAAGGTATAGCAGTCAATCTTCCCGAATGCTGTGTTCAGTGCATTACGATCGATAAGGTGGAAAACACGACTTCCTAAGGATAAAGGATATAGCCTATTATGGTCTCCGAATATATACTCGAAGGTACGTGGGAGCACAAGTCCGTACTGGCACTTGTCATATCAATGAGGAGGAATCACCCAACTTATGATGAAAATGATAGTTACCAGGCTTTACGACGCCGGAATATGTCTCTAGCCTAGACTTCTAGATGTTGTGCATTAGATTCCAAAGCGTTTTTATGTTCATTGAGGTTTATTTTACAATTGATCTTTCTTAAGAAGTTTTCCTTTAAGGTTCACCATGTGATGTAGATATACAACTCCTAAATATGCAATATAAGATGATAAACAGTCGTTTACTTTCTTTTTGCAATGAAAATCCTAACTACTAATGAAAGAGAAGTAAAATTCTTTCAACATAGAGCAGAGAGCACACACTGAGATGCACTCTCCTAAATCAATTTCCACATGCAGTCTAAATGCAAATGCACATGCATGTATTTGTTTTTTAGTTTCCTTAATGTGAGAATGACAAAAAAGAAAACTAAGTACAGATCTAAACTATCTTTTCTCAAAGCGACACTTCAACAACTTCCTTTCAAAAAATGAAAGGAAGATTAAGACGATGCTTTCAATTTTGATTTGAAAACTGCTTTGGACACTTCAAAGAATTGATGATTCAAATAAAATACAATGGAAAAAGTGTAATCGACTGCCTAAAAGAGGAATACTTTACGACACTCTTTTCTTTGACTGAAAACGACACTTGCGACACTTTCAAATCAAAAGACGACAGTTCGATTAAGCTACTATTTGTAAAGGAGAACTATAGATGATGAAAAATACATAAAAAATTCACAATTCTTTATCAATGGAGGCTGAATAATGCAAAGGAAGAGAGTTTCAACAATGATATACTGATCATAGACAACAAAACTACTAAATAAAGCTAAAGACAATCAAGAGAAAATCAAAATCTAGAAGCAGAAACAGTTTCACCTAATCATCACACCTGTAACAGAGGGAAATAGGGATGCATCTCACCTGAAACACACAAGAGGTGTGATGCATCTAGGTTGCCAATGACAGATAGTGCGATGGTTCAGGGATGAGACCGATCTTGGTTTTCACTCACAATTTGCAGCTAAGTTCAAGGATTTAGGCTGAGCTAATGATAGACAGTAAACACAAAGTACAGGGGCTGATCTAATGAGGTTACTTGCGCTACCACCAGGGAACTTAGGATGTTTGCAAGTCAGATGTTCAGTGCATAAATTAACCTAGAGATTGACTGAAGCAGAATTGATCTACTTTGCAGTTACATAGCAAAAGCAGTTCAAAGGCTAGCTGGCTTAACTTCAGGCTCCATTCGTAGTTTATAAAGCAAACAATAGTGACTATCAATCAAACTATTTGCTCCCCAACGGAGTTGCCATTTTGTTATCGGGAAAACTAATGTCCATTCAGAGCTGCTAGTCCCACTAAGACGGGTAGCTATCTTAGAAACAAACAAAGTAAAGTTACTTGTGTCTTCCTTTATGAGAGATAGATGAGAGAGAAGTAGAGAGTACCAACCTCAGTCTTTTGCTTGGCTCCTTGCTTGTTTCCTCCCTCCCTTGATAGAGCTTCGCCACTTTTTCCTCAATTGTCCTGCTTCAAAGAACACTTGTAGAGTTAAAGTAGTGTAATACCATCAAAGAATAGAGATCTATAACCATAAACAATATAGGATCAGATGTATATTGACCATACAAATGCATACACCAATACAAGATTTAGAAATATGCAAGAATATGGAGTGTTACACTGAAATTTGTCACCATGACTATCTGCAGTTAGTATGGCTCCATCAACAGTCATACTATCCTCCTTGGCAAGTCTTATACCTCTGCTCTCCATGTCAAACTTCAAGAAAGAGAGAAAGTCTTTAAAAATCATGTTTATCTCTAGGTACGCAGGTTCTCTCTACCTTACCTGCGTGTACGCAATCCAAGTTCATTATACCTGCGTAATTGTACGCTCTGTATGTCAAGGGTTAGGTGTGTACCCCTGTAAAGGTCAAAAGGCACGAGTTTCATCTTAAAAAAGTTACTTGTGGTCATTTCTAGAGCATTCTAGAAGATTGTTTGCCGTGTATTGAGCGCCTCCAGATGGTTCATGCATCCCTATGATAGAGGAACTTATCCCATCAAGAGAGGAGCTACCCCATTCAAAATAGGGGGTATCCCATTGATGTTGGACCTGACTAACTTCCTCTAGAACAGTATAAATACAGGTATTGGGCCAGGGGAGGGGAGGTTGAAAGCTGAACATTCCAAAGGGTAGATGTTGCTGGAATTAGGACTTCCTTGTAAGCTTGTGAGGAGAGATTACTATCCTTTCTTGTTTCATTTGGAAGTGGGTGAGCTTGTCAAAGTAGAGGAAAACTCTTGTTGGACCCTGGGAGGAACTTGCACAACACCAAGGCTCAGGTTGTAATGGTTTCTTTTATTTCCTATTAATACAAATAAGTCCATTCTTCTCAACAATTTGTTATTAATGAGTTGTTTCATATACTCCTTGGTCTATATGTTGAATATGTTTTATTTTATGAGATATTCAGGTGCTATTTAATCGTTTGATTGTTAGTGAATGCAGGTTTCGAAGTGAAGGAGGAGCTTATCCGGATCGACGAGGCTGGACTACTACAACAGCGTTGGACTACAGGTAGGATCTAAACACTTGATTTCTTGTATGGTAAATGAATGTTTAGAGAAGGATTGCTCTTAATTGTCTTGTTTGTCACTAGAAAGTCTTAAGCTTCTAGGGAGGTTGGTTTTGTCCGCAAGATTAACTCTTTCCGCATGACAAATTGGTGACTCCGCTGGGGAACTCCATTGATGTGATTGATTTTTCCTTTGAGTGACACTTTGATCTGAAAAGAGTCATTTCTTTTTTGGTTTTTGACTGTTTGACTGTGTATTTGGGTGGGCTAGCTTAGAGTTAAGTTAGAATTTAGTTTTTCTTAATTTTTCAGTAGTACGCACCCTCTGAGTTGAGCACAGTGCGTACCTGTACGCACTGCAGCTTTGTACACAGAGCGTGCACGCACCTGTGCAAACAGGCTGCCTGCGTACCCTGTCAAAAATTGAGAAAATTTCCATTTTATCCATTTTTTCCTTTATATTTTGTCTTTCATTAGTCTTTACTGCCCAGATCCACTGGTTATCTGTCAGAGATCTTCACCTGAACTTGTTTCGTTAACATCAAGAGTTTTAGTGAAATTCATAGAAGTTCTCGCCTTAGGGTTTGATTTTTGCATTGGTCCTGTAGTGACTTCGACTTTAGAAGTTGTGGAAACTTGGATCTCTCTAGTTTTATCAGTCTTCTTAGGAGTCGGACCTGTCATAAAGTCTACCTGTGTGAGCAACCTACCTTTGTGTTGTCTCTTTACGGAATTTCAAAGTAGCTTGTTGATTGAAGTTGTGAATTTAATTCTTAAGAAAAGAACAAAAAGAGTTTGATCTTTTGTTTTGATTGGTTTATGATTCTGCATGAACTAGTCCTTGGTTTGATTGTTGCCGAGTAAAACATCTCAGAATCATCTTAGTAGGCTTTTGCCTCTTTAGATTTGCTTTTAGGTAAATTTCCTTTTGATTTTCTTTTGAGTGAGTTTTTCATAGATTTCTATAAATTTTGCAATTACTTTTGTTAAAATAGTTTTATATGCTTTGTTAAATAGGAAAAATACAAAAAGATCTCCTTTGCAAAGTTTGTTTTAAGTAGCATTTGAAGTTTTTGAAAGAGAAAGGAATTTTCGTGCAAAGTAATGAGTGGTCATATGTTGTATGCTTGGAAAAGATAAAGAGATTGTTTCTTTGATTGTATGTTAAGAAAGTTGCTTTTATCAAAAGTTTGCATTCTCCAACTCTCTTAGCTAGAGAATTCATTGAAAAAGAAAAGTAGTGTAAATCATTCTAGGTGCATCTTTTTAGTGGATTTGAGTCGAGTCTACACACACCAAGTTTCATCTCCATCACCTTTGTCTTAAAGAACAACCATTAAAATCAACGCTTGAAGTAAAATTAACTTAGAAATTTTTATTTCTCTAGGGCTCTGAAGCACCAACATAGATCAGGCTAGTGTCTTGGAGTAGGTGAGTAATTAACTCTCCAAGACTATTAAACCAAACAAGTAGCTTATCTTGTGATAGAATAAATCCAGCTGTTGCATTTATATTCTGGGAAAGCTCCTCTTAAAGGAGAAGCACGAGCTCGTGTCCGAACCAGTGAGGGGATCAATCCTCCCTCGTTGGGAACGACGCCAGACACGCACGTATTACAAACGGTAAACCTCAGATTATTGTTGAGGAACCAGGGGATCAATTATCGATAAACCTTGGATTAACCATTGTCAAGGATCCGATAAGGGGATTGAGCTTGTTACTCTGCCCTTGCGTGCTGTCGAAGTGTAGACGGTTCCCCCAGGTGTATTTGTTGCTGTTGTTGACCTCAGTGACCATTATCTTAGGATTCTACCCAAGGTGACGGTGGAGGGAAGATCCCACTGTACCTGGAGCAGACGTCGGCTAAACTCACTTGGATTTTCTGGGGGGTTCACTTCACTCGAGACGGTTAAAGTGGAGGAACTTGGTCCAGTCTATTCATTAAGCAGGTTGTCGGGGTAACTTGGTCCACTTTACAATGATAAAGAATGATGTAGAAGAAGAAGACACACTAGACCATAACCCCAACTATGAAACAACCACCTAATGATGATCCTAGACCTCCCGACACTACCTATTCAACTCTTGGCAGATAGACACCTGGATAACTTTTATAAAGATGCTTTTACAATGACTGTACAATGATACTTTTACAATGCCTCTATGCAGTGCTACCCACTTGAAGACTTCATGTGGTGAACTTCTTGTTGTTGTTCTGCACCTTTATTGTTTCTCTTTTCATGCTATCCTTTCTCATACTTTAGAACATTAGATTATGCATTGAGTCTTCTCTTGATGAATTAATACCTACAAAAAGTCTTCAAGGAAATACCCATGACATGATAATAGCAAAACTTACCTCATCCTGCGGAGCATATGTTAGTGCTAAACAAAAACAACAAATTAGAATACAAAGAACCTAATTCAATTAAGAGATGAACATGCATATACATAAGATACTTACCTGTAGCTTACCTTTTCCACATCATTTTGATGCACCTTTCTCTTTGCTACCCTAGAAAATCTGGTCCTTTGCACCCCTTGACAGCACTTAATCTACTTTTTCTCGCCTTTTAGGATCACGATATTTAATATGTTTTATCTTTGTGATTTTAGATCTACAATAGGTGATCTTCAGTTTTGTAGTATCCCTCTGAGTCTTCTTTCCAATGCCATGGGTCTAACCCGATTTGCACTCCTCAAGACAAAGCTATGCCCAATCTCTCACAATGACCTAATTATGGACTAGTTCAGTAGAGCGAACTTGTACGGTGTGCCATGTGTCCCTGTTTCCTCCTTTTGCTCTGAAATTGAAACACAAAAAACTACAGTCTGTGCACTATCCGCCACCTTTTACAGAATTCGAATCCTCTTTTCAGGGAGAGAGTTATGATTATTTTCCCAAGGTCACTTCTTTGAGACGAAATTTAGGAGCCTGCAAAAACTGTAACTTCCAGAGACCATATCTCCACAAATATAGAGAACCAAGATCTGAAATTCGGTTATGACGTTCATCAGGATTTCGAATCAAATGGATTTTAATTTTAGAATCTAATACTTCACAGAAATTAAGTTATAGTGAAAATTCCACGATCACTACATTTGGAGGATATATGAGATTTCTTTCTATAGAGTTGAGAGGGGCTTCTATAGAGAATGTTTAAGGGACTTCAGGAGCTTAAAAATTTACTAGTTAATGACTATTCACTGACCAAAACCAATTATGAGTGCCATGCCACAACCCCATAGGGTTTTAGCACACTAACTGGGGTTACTAACTTCAAACATGAATATCTCTCAAACCGTGAAAAATTACTTGGCGTGCCATATATCAACGGAAACATATCGACGAGTGGAATATATCTAGAAGATCCTTGACTCAAAATAGAGTAATTTTTCAAGTCAAAATTCCCTTGCAATATTAGGGTAGCCCCTGGTGCTTCTTGGGTTGACATCAATGACAACCTCAGATCATCTTTATTTCAACAATATCCCCCTTTGGCATTGAAGGAAACACAAGTACTCCCCCTACGATCTGTTAAAGCTCAAATCTGCCTTAGGCTGAAATAAAGCAAGACTCAAGGCCACATCAAACCACGCTCAGCCTCGTAGCTAGCCCTACGAGGACAGGAGAGGGCTCTCTCCGGGTCAAACTTAGCAAAAGATATTCGAAATGGCATGAGATGACCGAATTGATGACTGATTTTAGGCTAGGTATTAAGTACAAAGAGTTTAGGATTTATTTTTTATGATTTTGTTGAAATCAAGGGAAAGGCAATTTTGGGTGCGGGGATGAGGCACAGTTTTTGCAGAGGTCTACTTGGGGCAAGGTAGGCAATTGTTTTGATGCCTTAAAGCAAGTGAGATGGATAGATCAGACTGGTGAGAGGCTAAGGAGAGCAAGGGGTCTCAAGGATTCTCCTTAAACTGAAGAAAACATAGAATGTTAAACAAATTTAAAGGCAGAGCATGGCAGTTTTATGGATTCTACCTTAACACTTCATTTGCTTAATAAGAGAAGATTCAATAAAGATAATGACGCACATACATAACTTACAAGAACTGAAAGAAATACACCATCAAGACATAAAGCCACATGGATCCCAAGTAGTGCTGCAAAACCCTGGTCTTCCTTTGCCAAAAATGTTGGTAAAATATGTACAATATAGTCTCAAAACTATCCCAAGAGTCCAACCTCCTGCTACTGAATGAAAAATTACATATATAGACCAAGCCAACCCATTCCCTAACCTCTAGGGGTCGAGCTCCTCCTT
>APFE031507466.1:7683-22636 GCA_000404065.3 Pinus taeda
GAGGGGGGTGGGAGAGAAAGGGAGAGAGAGGGGAAGGTAATAAGAAAGACACATAGAGAGAAAAGTGGAGAGAGTGAGAGGGCGTGATAACGAAGATGGAGAGAGAGGGAGATAGGAGAATGGGGGGGAAGGGAGATAGAAGGGGGGAGAGAGGGAGAGAAGGGGAAGAGAGAGACTAAGGGAGAGGAAGAGGGAGGGATAGATAGATAGATATGGAGAAAGAGTGTGTATGTTTTGGGGGTGATATAAAAAGACAAAAGAGAGATACAGGGATATAGAGATATAGATGGAAGGTGAAGAAAGGGAAGAAGAGAGAGATAGAGAGAGGGAGAGATAGATAAATATGGAAAGAGAGAGCATGTGTTTTTTAGGGGGGTGAGATAGAGAGACAAAGAAGGAGAGATGAATAGAGATATAGATACAAATGGAGGGGGGAGAGAGGGAAGAATATTTCTTGCACTTGATGCATTGATTTTAGTGTAGATGGTGATTTCTAATCATATTTGATTTCTTCCACTGAAGGAGATAAACTAAATTAGAGGGGAGATGAGGAATGAAGAGAATGAGGAGGAGAGGAGTTAGAGTGAGAGAGAAGGCCAAGAGAGAGAGAGGGAGACAAAAAGATGGAAGGGGAGAGAGGAGGAGAGGGAGAGAAAGTGACAAGGTTAGAGAGAGAGAGAGAGAGAGAGAGAGAGAGAGAGAGAGAGAGAGAGTGTCAAGGTTAGAGGGAAAAGAGAGAGAGAGAGAGGGAGAGAGTGATGGGGGGAGAGAAAGGGATAGAGAATAAGGACGAGAGACAAGAGGAGAGAGGGAGGGAAGAAGAAAGACATAGAGAGAGAGAGAGAAGTGGACAGAGAGAGGGAGTGACAACGAAGAGATGTAGAGAGTGTGTTTATGTTTGGGGTGAGATAGAGAGACAAAGAAGGAGAGATGGGGGGAGATGTAGATATAAATGGAGAAGGAAGAAGATTACTTACACTAGATGCATTAATTTTAACATACATGGTGATTTCCAATACTATTTGATTGCTTGCATTAGATGCATTATTTCAATGTAGATGTTCATTTTTAATGATATTTGATTGCTTGTACTAGATGCATTGGTTTTAGTGTGGATGTTGATTTATAATCCTATTTGATTGTTTACATTAGAAGAATTCATTTCAATGTAGATGTTTTCTAATTCTATTTGATTGCTTGCACTAGATGCATTGATTTCAGTGTAGATGGTTATTTATAATCCTATTTGATTGCTTGCACTAGATGCATTGATTTCAATGTAGATGTTCATTTCTAATGATATTTGATTGCTTTCACTAGATGCATTGATTTCAATGTAAATGTGATTTCTAATCCTATTTGATTGCTTGCACTAGATGCATTGATTTCAATGTAGATGTTGATTTCTAATTATATTTGATTTCTCGCACTAGATGTATTGATTTTTTATTATATTTGATTGTTTGCACTAGATGCATTCATTTTCGCATATATTGATGAGACCCAGCCCACTTGGCGTAACCTTTTGCACTTTAGAGGTTACAGTTGGATATTACGTGTCAACGAACCGTCGGTTTTTCCCGCATTCTTTCGTTGGGTAGCTGTGCATTAACTCAGGATGTAAATGCGGCAGTCCTTTTGCCTTGGAAAACGATGTTAACCCTAACCTTATGCTATTTCTCGATTATTCTTTGTCATTGTTACTGTTGGTTCTGAGGGTTTCGAGCTCTGCGTATGGAAGAATGGTGAGGGTGTTGTATTCTGTTTCTGTTGGCTTTGGATTACGATTTCATGGCTGTTGGTTGTATCTGAGCTTGCTCTGGTTATGGGTTGAGGCCTTCTCTGCGCATTTGATTGTTTGTCCGCCTGCTTGCAACTATGTTGTTCGGCTCTGGGGTTTTCTTGCTCAGCTTCTGTGTCCAATATTTGGTAAGTTGTTCTTCCGCTCTGTTACTCTGTTTTTGATAAATGAAATCGAGCTCTTCGTGCTGGTAGTGTTTACTGTAACGGTTGGTTGCTTATAAAAAGTCTGGTTCGAATTTAAGTTGTTTCAACTTTGGTATTTGGCTTTTTCTACCCCGTTCCTGCATATACTGTTGGTCTTCTGGTCCTTTGCTTCTGAATCTGGTTTGGTGGTGATTCTTGGGTTTATGAATTTGCTGGTAACGCTGTGCTATCCGTGGCTGAGCATACAGAAACAATGGAAAAGCTCGTTCAATCCCTGCTACAGGTAAATAGTCCTTCTTTGATTCAATGTTTGCGCTCTCCTTGTTCTGGGTCTAACCCCAAGATGCTCCTCTGGTCTCCAGTTTCCTGTGGCGTCCTCTGGTTTGAAAGTATGGCTCCTCCTCACGCATTCTCCAGGTGAGGGTTTCTCCTCTTTCGCCCCTTTAGACTCTGTAATGTTGGTTTTGTTTCTTTCAAGGGTTTCGTCCCTTCAGGTTCTGCTAAGCTTCAAACTCACTTTCGCTTGTCTTTTGCAGGTCTCCTTTGTTGGCCTGGATGGCGCACGTCTCCATCTTCAAAAATGTCTGATAGCGTGAATGTGGGTAGGCCTGTAACTTACTTTGTCTTGCTGTCTAGAATTCTCTGTTCTGAATACGGCTCGTCCATTAGTCTACTGTTTGATTATGATATGGTTCTTATCCGCCGTTGTCACTCTGGGATGAGTTCTTTGCATAGGAACGCGTCTTCAACGTAACCCTGTCTCGAACCTGTGTTTAAACCCTAACGAGGGTTTTATGTTTGAATGTTTGTTTGTGGTTTCTGAGCAAGGTTTGACCTTGTCGCGACTGTATCAGTCTCTGTAATGTATAAGGGAACTCGGCCCTTTCGGTTTTGACTATGAAACGCTATTTCTGAACAATATAAATGCAAATCGTTTTTTGTATGAAAGAAAAATGTATTGTTTGGTACCTGTACTCCTTCGCTTGTGGATTGATTACGTTGCTGGCATTCAATTTTGCTTGCTGGACTTTCTATTTGTCTGCTTGTCTCGATCGACTGTGCGTACCTGCTCTTCCTCAACTGTATTTCTGTGCGCTTGTTTGGTGACGTGGAATCTACTCAAGTTCTTCTCTGTTTGTTAATGATTTCAACTACAACTCGTACTTGTACAGTAGGCATGATGATATGCTTAGTTTACAGTAATGTAAAGTTCTGTTAATTATGAATGAGAGATCAATAAATAATTCAGGAAATAAGATTGATGGACAATACTTCTCTGGCACTTTTGAATGCTTGATAATTCTGTTATTCAATTTACTCAACTTGTTCTCTGCTTAACTTAAACTTTTTCCTTACATGTATGTTTGGCTTTTATAGCCTCTGTCTTCAGTTAAGGCTTGCAGTTTACTTTATGTTACAAAGACAGTTACATACTTCTGTTCCTATTCGTAACCATAATTGTTTGAACATTTCAAGACTTGTAGGACAGTTAAGGTTTATTTTTCATAACTACAAAAACTACCTTTTAATCAATAATGTAACTACAGTAATCCTAACTGGAAAAGTAAAAACATCTAACTGTTGCTGACTTGTAAAATAAAGTAAAAAGAAAAAATTATCTCCAGCAGAATTTAACAATTCAGTTTCCCGCTTGTGAACCTGGTTGGAGTTTTTCTGCCTCGTCACTGTGAGCTAGATTCTCCTACATCAGGCTCCCGGGGTGAGAAAAGATCATGACTCCGGTTCATGAGCTCCTCCACTGATGTCCCTGTTCGTTCAATCTGCCTGGCGTCAAGCCATGAGCTGTCCTCATTCGGACGGTTCTTCCACTTGACCAGGTACTGAAAATAATTTTTCCGCCGAGTACGCCTAACTACCTGAGTTTCGAGGATGCTTTCGATCTCAGGAGGTTGGACATAAGGCATCTGTTTCTTCCAACTGTCTCTGTCTTCCTGGGTGTTCTGCGTGGATTGTCCGGGCTCATCCTTCCTTTCTTCCAACAGTTCGCCTGTATACGGAAACAAATCTGCCACATTGAAGATAGGTGATATGCCCACTCCAAGTGGTAGTTGTATTTCGTAGGCATTCGCTGAAAACTTCCGTAAGATCTTACAAGGCCCTATCTTCTTGTATTTCAGTTTGTTTTACGTACCTTTAGGAAACCGCTCCTTACGTAAGTGTACCAGAACATCATCTCCTACCTCAAAATGAACTTCTCTTCTCTTCAAATCTGCATGTTCCTTATACTTCGAGCTGTTGTCCTGTATCTTTGCCTTTAGCTGTTCATGTAAGTCCCTCATTGCATTTGCAAAATCTTTTCCATCCGCACTCCGTTGTTCCTGTAAACTAAGATCCCGAAGCTCATGCACTCCACGAGGGTGCATGCCATAAAGAATCTGGAAAGGACTGAGACCTGTGCTACGATTCGGCGAATCGTTGTAAGCAAACTCTGCTTGCGCCAGCACTCGGTCCCACATTCTAGAATTTTCTCCGACTAAGCTGCGTAATAGATTTCCTAGACTTCTGTTCACAACTTCTGTTTGCCCATCGGTCTGCGGATGGTAAGCAGAACTGTAGCTTAATTGGGTGTTCATTTTTTTCCATAAGGTACGCCAAAAATGTCCCGTGAACTTTACGTCTCTGTCTGATAGGATGGTTGTTGGTAACCCATGTAATCGGACAATCGCATTAAAAAACAAGTGGGCCACGTAAGTGGCATCACTAGTTTTCCGACAAGGTACAAAATGTGCCATTTTCGAGAAACGATCTACCACTACCATTATTGAATCATACCCTTTCTGCGTTTTTGGCAGTCCCAATACAAAATCTAAACTCACTGAATCCCAAGGTCTGCCTGGAATAGGCAATGGCGTATATAGTCCTGTGTTCTGGCTATGCCCTTTCGCTAGTTGACACACCTTACACTTAGCCACAAAACGTTGTACGTCCCGTCGCATTCTTGGCCAAAAATAAAAGTGACTAAGTTGCTCTAAAGTCTTGTCCATACCAAAGTGTCCAGCCAATCCCCCACTGTGTTTTTCACGAATGATATTCTCCCTCATAGAACAGCTGGGGATACACAGTTGTCCTCCTTTGAAAAGTAATTTCTCCTGTATATTGTAGTCCAACCAAGGACTGTTTCCTCGTATTAACGGATTCTGGCACGCCTCGTAAGCTTCTCTGAAATCTGTGTCTGTCTTATAAAGATCCTGTAAATGTTCAAAGCCCAAAACCTGCACAGTGCTTTCCTGCAATAGTAAAGCTTTCCCGCTCAATGCGTCGGCTACCTTATTCGCTTGCCCACTGATATGCTTCAATACAAAATTAAAGCTCTGTAAGTACTCCACCCATTTGGCATGCTTATGATTAAGTTTATGCTGCTGCATTACATACTGTAATGCAGAATTATCTGAGAACAGCACGAACTCGTTTCCCAGCAAGTAATGCCCCCAGTGTCTTAGTGCCTGTACCACTGCGTAAAATTCCTTATCGTATGAGGAGTACTTCTGCCTACTCTCATTCAGTTTTTCACTGAAGAACGCCACTGGTCTGTCCTCCTGACTGAGTATAGCCCCAATTGCTATTCCACTTGCATCACAACGTACCTGAAATAGTTTTTGAAAGTCTGGTAGCCTGAGAATCGGTCTTTCCGTTATTTTCCTCTTCAATAGCTGAAAGCTCTTTTCTGCCGCTTCTGTCCATCGAAAAGGTTGGCTGGCCTTTTTGATGGTCTCCAACATAGGAGCACAGATTCTGCTAAAATCTCTAATAAACTTCCTGTAAAAACTCGCTAACCCGTGAAAACTTCGTACCTCAAACAAATTCTTCGGTGACGGCCAATTCACGATTGCTGTCACTTTCTCCGGATCCATCTTTAATTCGTTCTCCACTATCACAAATCCCAGATAAATTAACTCTCTCTGTAAAAACATACATTTCTTCAGATTGATCAATAACTTGTTCTGCTGTAGCTTCTCTAACACTTTACGCACATGCCGGAAGTGTTCTTCTCGTGTCTTACTAAAAATAAGTATGTCATCCAAATAAACAATTACAAATTTCCCAATATACTCCTTTAGCATCTCATTCATGAGTCTCATGAAAGTGCTGGGCGCATTGCTCAACCCGAACGGCATGACCAGCCATTCATATAGGCCCTCGTTTGTTTTAAAAGTTGTCTTCCATTCATCTCCTTCATGTATCCGAATCTGGTGATATCCACTTTTTAAATCTATCTTAGAAAAGTAAGCTGCCCCACTCAAACAGTCCATCATATCATCCATGCGCGGTAACGGAAATATGTACCGTATGGTGATTTTGTTGATGGCCCTGGAATCAGTGCACATCCACCATTCTCCTCCCTTTTTGGGGGCGAGAACTGTTGGTACAGCACATGTGCTCAAACTTTCTCTGATTAATCCTTTATCCAATAGCTCCTGCACCTGTTTTCTGATTTCTTCATTATCCTTGGGGCTCATTCTGTAAGCTGCCTTATTCGGTAAGCTGGCTCCGCTTGGGAGGTAACTTATCCGGCAAGTCGTCTACTACTATATCTGTAAACTCTTCCAACATCTGTTGTATTTCTACAGGCAAATCTGTGATTTCTGTGTGTAACAAAATTGTCCTAGTCCTTCTTACTACAACAAAATTCATCTCACTATTTTCAACTTGTTTCAAAAATTGTTTTCCGTTCATAAGTAACGCCTTTGGTTCATTTCCTTCAACTCTTTCTCCTCTCTGATAGGCACAAGGGTATGTTTAACCCCGTCTTTTTCAAACTTATAACAATTCAATACCCCATCATGTGTCACTTTTCTGTCATACTGCCAAGGTCTGCCCAACAAAATGTGGTACACGTCCATTGGCATAATGTCGCAAACAATTTTGTCTTTATAACGCCCTATCTGGAATTCCACTTCACTCTATTCATCCACCAGCAATTGGTGTCCTTTCTGTAACCACAAAACTCGATATGGAGTGGGGTGTTTCAGACGTTTCAGCCCCAACTTCTCCACCATCTCGACTGACACTAGATTGTCAGTACTTCCGCTATCAATTATCATTTTACAGCACTTACCTTGCATCTTACAAACTGTTCTAAACAGAGCTTTCCGTTGCGTCTGTTCAATACTGTCATCAACTGGCTTCACCAACACCTTGTGCAGCACTAAAGCTTCTCCTGTCTCTGGGGCATTTTCTGCCTCTTGAGGAGGTGCTGCTGCTTCCTCTGGCTGTGCCATATATGCGCCTCACTGTCCAGTGGAATCGGTCTCTGGGCACTCAAAAGAGAGGTGCCCCCACTTGTGGCATCTATAACACTGGTATCCAGTTCCCCTTCCACGACCAGTTCCTCTACCACGCTGAAACGATCTGCCACCCCTCGTTCCATCTCCTTTCTCTGCTGTTCCCGAAGTCTTCGAACTGCTGGCTTCCTCGCTGTTGCTGGCAGGTCGACCCCTACCATAGGACTGACCTCTTCCCCTGTTAGACCCACGTCCTCTCCGGGCATTCTGTCTTCGGTTAAGCTTTTCTTCTGCTTTAACTGCACTCTGATATGCCTCCTCCGTATTGTTGGGAGACAAAATACTTATTTCGTCTAAAATTTCCATCCTCAGCCCATTCACATATCTGGCTGTCCTCTCTGCTATATCCTCTGTATATCCTGCTCGCAAGTTTACTCGATAAAATTCCTCCGTATATTCCTTCACTGTCAGACCTCTCTGTCTCAAATTCTGAACTTGCCTATGTAATGCAATTTGATAATCTCTTGGCAGGAATCTGCCCTTCAATTTAGCTACCATCCTCGCCCAGGTCTTTATCGGAGGTTTGTTCAACCTCTTCCTCTCATTCTGGACACTGTCCCACCACAGGGTTGCGTGTCCTTTCAGCTTTGTTGCTGCAAACTTGACTCTACGGTCTTCACTAATTTCTTCGCATTCAAAGTACTTGTCCATCTCACTAATCCAATCTAATACTACATCAATCGATAAACTGCCATCATAGGTTGGTAATTCTGGTTTTGGTTTACTATTTGACAATAATACGGACTTCAACAGTCTTACTTCTGGTGAGTCACCTTCAGCCCCATCTGCTGGTGCTTCCACTTCTTCGTCACTCACATCACCTAACTCTGGATCTCTCCTTCTGCCTGCCTCTACTGCTTCTAATCGAGCAGTAAGAATTCTGAGTTCTTCTCTCAACGCCTCATCTGCCATCCTACGGGCACCTCTTCCTCGTCCTCGTCTGCCTATATCCATCTCTCCCAAATATTTTCAACTCAACTAGCTCTAATACCACTCTGATGGGACCTAGCCCACTCTGTCGTTACACTTTGAATGTGCCACTTGGGCGCTTACGTGGTTGTATTTGGTATTGGTCTTTCCCGCGCTCAATAGTTGGTAGCTGAACATTAATTGCTAGAGTAAATACACAGTCCTTCCGCCTTGGTAACCGGTATTACCCTAACCCTAATTCGGTTTCTCGATTATTCTTGTCATTCTTGCTGTCGTTCTGAGGGTTTCAAGCTCTGCGCGATGAATTTGTTTCGATGGCGTTGTATTCGGTTTCTGTTGGTTCTGAGTCACAATTTCATAGTTGTGGGTTGATTGTATGCTGGCTCTGGTTGCAGATGGAGGCTTCCTTTGCGCGTTTGCCTGCTTGTTCTTCTATATGCATTGATTGTGTTCGGCTCTGGGTTTTCTCTGTAAACTCTGGTAAGTCGTTTGCTTGCTTGGTTACTCTGTTTTAAATGAATGAATTCAAGTTCTGGTTCTGACCATATTTGCTGTGACTGTTAGTGGTTTTAACGCTGGTGCTCGACTGGTTCTACTCCTTTTCTGTGTGTGCTGTTATACTTCTGGTCCTTGGCTCCCGTATATATCTTGACGATGATTCTTGGATTATGAATGCTGGTGATGCTCTGCTGTTCGGACAGGAACAATCGCGACGTTTGTCCAACCTCTGCTATGGGTATTTGATTGTTCTCTGTTTCAATATTTACTCCCTTTTCGTTCTGGGTCTAAACCCAACCGCTCCTCTGGTCTTTCAGCTTGCTATGGCATCCTCTGGTTCAATTTTATGGTCACTCCTCACGCGGTCTCCAGGTGAGGTTTCCTTTCCCGTTTGCCTTTATTTCTAATACACTGGTTTTGTTTTTCTGTCGAGGGTTTCGTTCTTCCTCATTCTGTTGAACCCTGACTCGTCTCTTTTGTTCGGTTGCAGGTCTTCTACAGTGGCCTGGAGGGCGCACGTCTCCGTCTTCAGAAATGTTTGGTGGCTTGAAAGTTGGTAGGCCTGGAACCTATTTAGCTAGCCTGTCTCGAGGTCTCTATTATGTGTATGGTTCGCTTGTTATTTTATTGTTTGAGCCTGGTGGTTTTCATGTCCACCGTCGTTTGTCTGGGATGTGTTCACTGTAGCAATGCGGCTTCAATGACTCTGGTTTTGTATCTGTAGTCAAACCCTAACGAGGGTTTTGTCTTTCTGTTGTCTGTAGTTAAACCCTAATGAGGGTTTCGTCTTTCTGTTGTCTATCTGTAACGGCTGAGCGAACTTTGATCTGATTTTGGTTATGACAATCCTTGTAATCCTTAAGGGACCTCCACTCTTTGGTTTTCGACTATGTCGTAATGTTTCTGAGTAATACAAATGTAAACTGTTCTTTTTAATGAAAGGAAAAGGAAATGATTCGTTGGGTACCTGTAGCCTTCATTTATCATTGTACTTCATCGCTGGCATTTGGTTCTTGTACTGGATTAGTTGCTTGCGTGCTGGTCTCGATTTCGTAATTATGATTCTTCAACTATACTCCTGTGTGCTTGTTTGGCAACGGATACAGTTCATATTCGTTCAGCAATCATAATGTTACATTTAATTTACAGAAATATAAAATCTTAGTTATCATGTATGAGAGATCAATTCCATAATTTAGGAGTTAATAGATGGACAATATTCTTCAGGTACTTTTGAATGCTTTGATGATTTTATTATTCAATTTCTCAACTTATTCTCTACTTGAAAAAAAGACCCTTTCTTTACATGGATGTTTTGCTTTTATAGCCTCTGTATTTAGTTAAGGCTTGCAGTTTGTCTCTTTCTGTTACAAAATCAGTTACATGCTTCTGTTCCTATTTGTAACCGTAACTGTTTAAATATTTTAAGACTTGTAAAAGCAATTAATAGTTATTTTTCCTAATTACAGAAACTACCCTTCAATTGACAATGAAACTAACAGTAATCTTAACTGGAAAGTAAATCATTTAACTGTTTCTGACTTGTAAAATAAAATAAAAAGAAAAATTATTTTCAGCAGAATTTAACAATTCGGTGTCCCGCTCGTGAATCTGGTTGGAGTCTTTCTGCCTCGTCACTGTGAGCCGGATGCTCCTGCATCACTAAAACTTGAGGCTTTCCTTACCCTAAAACTCAAATTGACTTATATTGGAGTTTCAAAGCAATAGAAATTGATATCTCCTTTGTATCTATTTATTTAATTTTCCCAATATGTGGGCAGGGGGAATATTCAATGCACTCAACATTTGTGAAAACGAGGTATTTCTCTTAAGTGAGCAGAGGTTGTAGTTTTTTGTTAGTAGAGGTTGCAGTTTTTCGCTGGCATCATGCATTCTATAAAACAGTTTGAAAAGTGGTTGTCTAATTAAAGAAATTGATATTTCTAAATTTATCGAGAATATAAAAACATCATAAAATTTTTGTTTGATGATAAAAAAAAATTGAAATTCCAAGGCTGTCGTGGGTATTATTCCTCTGCTCCATAAACAACAACACAATGAACCTAGAGCTGTCATCTTTTTTGCATGGCAATTCAGATGTCTATTAAATTAAAATAATCCGCTACCTAGTATGAACTTTCAAACGTTCCATATAAAAGAATAAATGCCATGCCGACTGGGCTTGAGCAGCGGTCTCAGAAGAAAATGGAGCCGGGCTCCGCGCCGCTTGTATTCGTCCACACTATGATTCTTCGTTTTCCACATGGTCTGTTAATCTATATTTGAGTTTATATGGAATGTAGATTTTAAATATTTTGAAAATTGAAAAATTACAGTTAAATTTAATTATGATTATATTATCATGTTACTCTACTTAATTTAATTATATAATTATCCATATTACCATAACACGGTATTAAATTTAAAATATTTCAGATGGTTAAAAATGAATTTAGAAAATACAATCAATATTCACAACTTGGTTTCTAGGATGAAAATCACAATATTTTTAAGAATTTTTTTCCTTTCCTTTTAACACACTAAAAATCTGTCATAACTCGAGATAAAATCATTTGCCAAATCTCTACTTTAATATTATTTTCTTAAAATTGTAAACTAATACATTTATATTAGTATTATATAAAAATAAATAATTTTCTTAAAATGGTAAAACTAACACATTTATTTTAATATTATATAAAGTATATGAATTTAATTTTATTAAAACTAGAATAAATCTATTTTAAAATTTATTTATATATATATTTTTAATGGTAAATTAATACATTTATATTCATTATATATATATATTATATAATTTTTATTAAAGTAGTATGATATATTTTAATCAGGGATCTATCAAATGCCAAACAGGATAAAATTTCTCAAAATGTAAAAAAAAATATTTTACAAAATTTTGAGGAGAAGTTTGTACTCAAGATATTTTATTCCTTTGGTCTCTTTGTAGATGGAGAATTAAGATAGATCTATGTTGGTTCTGAACAACAAACTAATAAAATGTTTTAAAAAAAATTACTTGTTTTGTACAATATATATAATTAGTTTTTTTAATTTACGTGATGTGAATAGCTTTGATTTGACTCTTCTGAATCCATCACAACTTATTATTTGAGTAGACATTTCGAACCAACAAGTGTGCCTCATCATCGGGACATATTATAAGTTGTGATAGATTCAGAAGAATCAAATCAAAGAAATATTCTTGTTTTTAACATTTTTTTAAATGTTACATGTCAACTCCATAGAACTACAAATCTCTCTCTACGTATGAAATTAAAATCTTTTTATTCAACAAATCTCTCTCTATATACTAAAATCTTTTTATTCACCAAATCTCTCTCTATATACTAAAATCTTTTTACTCAATATGCATATTGAAACATTTGATTTATAAGTTACATTAAATTGTTTTGTTATTAACATCTTTTAAATACTATATATGAACTCCATTTTAATGGAATAAAGTAGACATCTCCCTCAAAGTAAAAATATACGAAAAAATATAATTTTAATTATTTATTTTTCCTCTATATAAAATTATCTTATCTTAAGATTTATAACTTCAGTAAAATATTTTTTGTTATTAATATATTTTTGTTTTAAATGTTACATGTCAACTAAACATAGAATGAATTATACATCATCGCGTCGAGAGGTACTCTACAACCTAGTATATGGAAGATGTATGTAATGTAAGTAAGTTTGTCAACATTTTTTATGTGTCAGGATATATATATATATATATAGGGAGAGGGAGAGGGAGAGAGATAGGTAATGTAAGTAAGATGTAAGATGTAATGCAAAATGTAAGGAGGAGATAGCGACAAAGTTGGAGGGTGGAAAGAGAGAGATGAAGTTGGAGGGGGAGAGAGAGCGAGTTAAGAAGAGGACATAGAGAGAGATGGAAATAGAGAGGGGGAGTGACAAGGGAGAGATGGAGAGAGAGTGAGTGAGAGAGGAGAGCAAGAGGGAAGAGAAAAAGATAAGGAGAGAGAGGGAGAGAAGGGGAAGAGGAAGAGGTGGAGGGGTGAGATAGATAGATAGATATGGAGAGAGAGAGTGTGTATGTTTTGGGGGGTGACATAGAGAGACAAAAAATGAGAGATGAGGGGATATATATATATATATATATATATATATATATTATATATATATATGGATAGAGAGTGTGTGTGTGTTGGCGGGGGAGGGGGGTGAGATAGAGAGACAAAGAATGAGGGATGAAGGGAGATATAGATATAGATTGTGAGGGAGAGAGGGAAGAATATATATATATATATATATAATATATATATAGAGAGAGAGAGAGAGAGAGAGAGAGAGAGAATATTATTCACTAAAATATATGCATTGATTTCAGTGTAGATGTTGATTCCTAATCCTATTTGGTTGATTACATTGGATGCATTGATTTTAGTGGTAGTTGTTAACTTCTATTCTTATTTGATTGCTTGCACTAGTGCATTGATTTCGGTGTACATGTTGATTTCTAATCCTATTTGATTGTTTGCAAATTCCACTAGATGCATTATTTTAGTGTAGATGTTGATTTCTAATTCTATTTGAATGTTTGCACTAGATGTATTTATTTCAATGTAGATGTTGATTTCTGATTTGATGTAGCTAGATGTATGATGTACATTAATTTCAAAGTAATTAGATTAGTATTGTAAATTGATTTTAGTGTAAGTACAAAAAAACATTATTGATGATATACATTAGGGAAAAGAGGGGGAGCAGAAGAGGAGGGAGATATATATATATATATATAGATATGGAGAGAGTGGTGTGTTATGTTTGTGGGGGTGATATAGAGAGAGGAAGGAGATATGGGAGGATATATATATATATTATATATATATATATATATAATAGAGAGAGAGAGAGAGGAGAGAGAGAGAGAGAGAGTTTGGGGGTGAGATAGAGAGACAAAGGAGAAATGGAGGGTATATATATTATATATATATATATAATATATATATATATATAATATTATATATATAGTTAGAGAGAGAGAGAGAGAGATGGGGGAGAGAGGGAAGGGGGGATACACTATTATTCACTGAAAAAGATGCATTAATTTCAGTGCAGATGTTGATTGCTAATCCTGTTTGATTGATTACAATGGATGCATTGATTTCAGTGTAGTTGTTGATTTCTAATTTTATTTGATTGCTTGCACTAGATGCATTGATTTCAATGGAAGTACAAAACAATTTTTTGATGACTTGCATTGATTTCTACGTTATAATAATTCAATCATAAATAAAATACTTGAGTTTTCATATTAAATAAAATGTTCACTTACCTAATAAGTTTTTTTTTTTTTTAATTGTAAACTATTTGTAATTGACTACATTCTTATCATTCCCACTTTCAATCATTCAATAATTTTAGTCACTTTGCATTCAAATGAGGTAATAGAAAACAACTACCCTTGAAACTTATTTGGGGTTTAATGCTCCATAAGTCACAATGATTAACTTTGGAGAAAGATGTTATTTATATTGGACAACATGAAACACAAGGTATGACATTTACTACAATAGATCGAATTAAATATTTGAATGGTCTACGATTTCAACTGCTTTTTTAAACGATCCATATGAAAAGATGGAAAAACTAACAAGTGTGACAATAAGAACAATAGAAGAAAATAGTTTGAGATTGATCACAATGAAGACTATTTATAATTGACTACTTATTATTCACATTTTTTATCATTCAACACTACTACATTGTCACTTTGTATTCAAAATTTTTATTTCATTTTTCATCATTCAAGTTATTAACAGTGTTTATAATCTCAAAAAACTAAGGTAATTGAGAACATTTAAAATTAAAATAATCATATTAATCTTAGACATATTTAACATATTTAAAATGATCAAAATAATTAGATGTTCAACATTTTTTCCATGGCCGCACTCGACTAAAACCAATCTATATCCATTTTAACCCAAGATCTATCAAGTGTTGAGAGGGATCAAATCTCTCGAGGTGTAAATATGTCCTCAAGTTTTGTGCTAAAAGAAGAAGTTTTCACCTCGAGAGATTTAATCTCTCTCTACGCTTGATAGATCCAAGGTTAAAACGGAGCTAGACTAGTGTAATATCAATACTATTATTTTTACATGTCATTTATCAATTCCATATTAAGTAATAAAGTAATCAATTCCATATTAAGTAATAAAGTAATTATACATTTCCAGTGCATTATTTTTTTATTTTTAGTTACTTTAACTCTCTATATA